>KZ505700.1:1055527-1075480 GCA_002844005.1 Limosa lapponica baueri
TCCCTTGAGATATTCAAGGTGAAGCTCGACGAGGCCCTGGGCAACCTGGTCTAGTTGGGGGTGTCCCTGCTGACTGCGGGGAGGTCGGACTAGATGACCTTTGGAGGTCCCTTCCGGCCTGGACCAATCTATGAATCTATGAATCTATGAATCTTTGTCCCTGGCACAGAAGACCATACTCAGCCCAGTGACCTGTGAAAGACAGTGCTCCAAAACAGAGAAAACATTCTGAGAAGGAGCTTGAACTCATCATACTGCTTTCAAGTATATGTGGGCCAATAGGAAGGACAATCACTATTTTTCCACTGGGACTTCACAATATTAAAGAGCATGAAGGGCTGCGAGAAGCTATTTAGTTCAAGCAAACTTGAACTTATGTTCCATTTGCCCCTTCCCCTTATGTCTCATCTCAACATTTCCACCTCTGTGAAGGATAACAGGAAGGATTTTCACAGGGTAGAGTGGGGAATAAATGGGTAGGCTGCAATGGTAAGGATGGCAGTGAAAGCATGTGCGTATTTTTCCCTGGAGGCTTAAACAGCTTCCAGTCATCCGCAAGCATGTGCCAAAATACCTTCGGGAGGACTCAAAATTTCTCCTCTGAGCTCATAATGCAATGTGGAGGCAACCTGTTTAACTTTTCTGGTCCTCATTATCACAATGGATTAACCTATCATGATGCCATGTGAATATTGCTGGTGAAACGACCTCAAACTTAGTCTCATGGGCATAAGGTCCAATAATAATAATGAGGCGTAAGGGATAGTGCTAAGTAAAAACTGGTTGGAAGCTTTGCCCACTAGTTGTAGTGGCAAAACTAATCAATGGATAATTAAGGACAGAAAAGAATGGCTTCAGTGATGTGATTGTCAGTGCAAACCTCTACATGTTTTTAATTTGAATTATTTTCATAAGAGAACATGTGTATTCCAGATGTCCAATTTTGTAAGTGAACAGACATGCCTACAGGTATTTGGTAAGGATTCACAGTAAGGAATAATTCACTTTGAGCTCATAAAAGTGTGGAAGACTGAAAAATAGACATATTCATTGTCCTCCTGTCTGCTGTCTACTCTTTTGGTTTACTTGGATTATTTCTGACTTCAAACCAATAAATCACTTAACTTTTAGAGAAACCTCTGCAGTTTTGACACAAATTATGCAAGACACCAGTCAGGTTTTTCTGATGACTGGATTTGACAAGTAAGTTCTAACACCACAAAACAGTTTTTAATACTCAGTCAAAAACACTTACCAAAGCTATAAGGAAAAATAAATAAATAAATATAGATGCTGCTTAGAATAGTTGTGCTTTTGTTTACAACACTATGTGGGCATCATCATTGTCATTAAATTTGACAATGTTGAAGAAAACACCTCTCTAAATGGACACATTTCAGTGCTTTTTAGACATGAAGAAATATGGTTAGTGATGTTATTGCTTTTACAAAGTACATGGATGGGCGACAACAAGACTATAACCTACAACAAAGAGCTGGTTCAGCTGAATTTTATTCAGAAGTTTTCATTGTAAGGCTTAGTTGACAGAAAAGGAACAACTGAATGCATATATTTTGCTGTAATTAAAACTAGGTACCAGACATGAATGTTGAAAAGGTTATGAGGCAGTGTAAACTAAAATAACACCTGAGTAGTTCCTCTGGATTCAGATAATGAATTTTCTTTGCTGAGGGAACATTTATCACATCGGTTTCTGTGCTTGTGTGTGCATAGATGTTACATGCTTTCAGCCTGTTATACCTTCGATGCATAAATACTAGTATATTAAGTCCTTTTTTTATTGTTAATATTTCTATGACTTAAAATATGTAAAACTGCTATTACAGTTTGTTTGGCAATACATATTTTAAAATAATTTTCTTTCAGGAAGAACTGAACAAAAAGAAAAGGAGAAAAAAATGTGCATTGCTTGCTATGAAATATCTTCTGGCCTGTAAAAGAATCATAGCGTAAAATCAGAGAAAAAAAAAACAACTGAAAAACAAGTAAGAAATATATTGTTTTGCCACAATGATAGCACATGAAGTCTGAGTTGATACAGTAAGGGTTACCTTATGAATTTCAGGTAGGGAGTTTTTTTGTCTCCAAGTCAGTGCTTCATCAAGCCTTCAGCTTGAGACTGAAGAACTTAAGCATAGATGTACATGTAGGTGCCTATAACTAAGCTATGTGAACTATGTTAATGAGGCAATATAGTCTATGGATATCTAGACAACACAGCCGAGGAAAACTGGAGGGCAATTCACCTGAGCAGCTGGGGATGCCTTACTCAGGGAGAACTAAATTACAGTTCATTGTCTTGGAGTGGGATTCAGCGGCCTAAGTAAATTCAGCTGGTGGCATTGCAGGTGCTGTGGTACATATCATGTTGCCTCCAGCCTGTTTCACAAATGTGTAGATTTCCTGTAAGCCCTGCATTGTGTCAGGTAGCCCTGTGACTTGGCTTCTCCTGCCATCCCAAGTGGCACTAATGCCTGTGGTTAGGGAAATGAAGCCTTCCACAAATCTGCCTTGGCTAAAGCTTGGACACATAGGTCACTGAATTTATCACTAGCACATATGTACATTCTTTCAGGTAACTTGTTTTGGAGCCAGTCATCACAAGTACCCATAAATTGCTAGGTACATCACAGGACAGGTGGAAAGGGAAGAAATAGGACTAGGAAATTGTTTGTATTGTTATCTTTTCCCAAGTGTCCCAAGCACAGACAGCTGTGCAAAGGAGGTGACAGTCAGTTCTAGCTTGTTTAATAGCATTGTTTAAGGAAAAAAAATAAGTCCAGCTATAGAATGGGGGTAGGTTGAATAAGCCCCAAAATTTGGCAGAAAGCAGAATCCTGATTTCACTATCAGAATTATCCAAAGAGTCATTTAATAACAATAATCAAAAAAGTAAAAATGAAAGAATAATCATACAACTCTAAGAAGCTCCAAATAACCTGCCTGCTTGGTGCTGTGCGATATCCTTAAGGCAATTTACAGCTATTTAATTGTCAAAGTTTAATTCCAGTATGTGGTTGAAGAAATTAGGCTGAGATTGATTTCTCAGATTTCCTTCAGTTCTATATGCACAGAATTATGCCTACTTATTTGTTTCCAGCATTTCACATTCAGGTGATCGTGAATTTAGCCAATACTTCAGTACAAGAAATAGAAATCATATCACCGAACTTTTTGGCCATGTAAGTACTCATGTAAGTACTTTACTTGCCCTAAACTAGCTTCTAAGTCCCTGAAGTTGTCAATTCATCCCATGCTAAAGTAGGTGTCAAATACATTACGATTAGGGGAAAAACCTCATCCTGTAAGTCCCATTGAGGAGGTCCTCATGATTTCATGTCTCTCCAGATTAACTTTTTAATGTTGTGGAGAAGAACATCTTTATATTTTCAGGAACCTTGATGACAACATGCTCAGGTCTTGACTCTTTGCATGGCATGCAGATTTCCCTTGGGCGCATCAGCCAGGGCATTTAGAATCGTAGAATCATAGAATTATAGAATATTTTAGGTTGGAAAAGAACTTTAAGATCATTGAGTCCAACTGTTAAACTAGCATTGCCAACTCCACCACTAAACCATGTCCCTATGTGCTACATCTACCTGCCTTTTAAATACTGCCAGGGATGGTGACTCAACAACTTCCCTGGGCAGCCTATTCCAGTATTTGAGAACCCTTTCACTGGAGAAGTTTTTTCTAATATCCAATCTAAACCTCCCCTGAGGTTGAGGCTATTTCCTCTTGTCCTATCATTACTTGGGAGAAGACACCGACCCCCACCTGGCTACAACCTCCTTTCAGGTAGCTGTAGAGAGCCATAAAGTCTCCTTTCAACCTCCTTTTCTCCAGGTTAAACAACTCCAGCTCCCTCAGCTGCTCCTCATAAGGCTTGTTCTCCAGACCCCTCACAAGCTTTGTTGCCCTTCTTTGGACACACTCCAGCACCTCAATGTCTTTCTTTTAGTGAGGGGCCCAAAACTGAACACAATATTTGAGGTGGGGCCTCACCAGTGCTGAGTGCAGCGGAATGGTCACTTCCCTAGTCCTGCTGGCCACAGTATTTCTGATACAAGCCAAGATGCTATTGGCCTTCTTGGCCACCTGGGCACACTGCTGGTTCACAGTCAGATGACTGTCAAGCAGTTGCCTAGGCCCTTTTCCACCAGGCAGCTTTCCAGCCACTCTTCTCCAAGCCTGTAGTGCTGCATAAGGCTATAGTGACCCAGGTGCAGGATGCAGCACTTGGCCTTGTTGAACCTCATACCTTTGGCCTCGGCCCATCAATCCAGCCTGTCCACACCTCTCTGTAGAGCCATCCTACCCTCAAGCAGATCAACAATCCTACCCAACTTGGTGTCTTCTGCAAACTTACTGGTGGTGCATTGTGTGCGTTGTGTCAGCTGCTGAGCCCTGGTAGCCAGCTGTGGCAATCACTTTAGCAGGACCCAACATGCAACTCTGGCTTACTGTGAAGGTTTCATCTGCTGGCACACGGATCCAGATTTGCACTTCATAGTCATCTGATAGAAAAGAAACTAATTTTTATTATCTCAAGATGCAGTCACAAGTCTTTATACACTAATCTTTTGAACAGTATATGATCAACTTTTGTACTCAATAAACATAATATCATTTAAACAGCCCCTGCTAGGCTGAGTGATACTGAGCACATTAGATACAGTTTGTCTGTCTAGACATTTTATAGAAGGTTGACTTAACAGATCAATGGCAAATGTAAAAGAAAATATTTTTAGCAGAAATCGCTTCAATTTCTTTCCTTCATCAAAAAACCAACCAAACAAAAAACCTGTTTTGGCAATGAATATACAGTCATTTCAGTCTTGTAGCTATTTTGTTGCCTACAAAATTCTTTGTATTTGATAAAGTGTAAAAAAATGTGCAGTGAGCCTGAACTTAGAGACACAGTTACTTCCAGTCAGAAAGTCCTAAGGACTCTTAAGTTGGGAATATCAGAATTCAGGTTCTAAAAATGAATGGTAACTGTTCAAAACCTGAACTCTACTGATCAGTCTATTCTGCTGCATGGCACGTGTCTTAGTAATAGAAAAGAATAGCATTCTGGCTATTAAAAGAACAAGGAGAAAGATAAGTGTCTAGAAGATGTGAGGAACAGAGCTAAAATTTGAGGTCATGAGAAGACAGTTCTTCTAAGCTGCATATAAAGTGTTTCCCAAAATGTTTACATTTGAGAGTTAGATGCCTGTCCTTTCCTTTTTAGGACTTATGCCTTCAGTGCCAGAAATCAGACATTGCAAGTACCACAGAAACCATGCACTCACTTTTTTTTTTCTTTTTTTCCTTTTCCTCTTGCACTCTTATCCCTTTCTTAAAAGGAGTACTGCATTCTAGCACCAGCCAAATGAAGAATTCAGTACATGTGTGGGTCTGCCTTTGATGGGATCACACATTACAAAGTCAAACATTGGAGCTGAAGTGTTGTGCTAGATTTGGTCCAAAACACCATCTTTGATCCAGCAAAGCATTTAAACATGTGGATGATCCTAAGCTTTTCCTTCCCCCAATCTGAGTGCGATATTAATTGCAGGAAGGTACGAACATGGTAAAAAGCATTAAAATTAAGCATGTACATCACTGTTTTGCTGGGTGAAGGCACGAATGCCTTCTCTAAAACTATTTATAATAGGCCCTAATCCTGTATGCTTACAGCCCATGAGGGCTCTGGCTTTCAGTTGTGTTGCTTTCCATATCCAAATGCCTTTCAAAATTCAGTTCTACTCTCTGGACTAAAATGAACGCTTGTAAAAATATGGTAATTAACCACAAATACAAAGATATGTACATTCCATGCTGAACAACCACAGGCCCCTTTCCAATAATGTTTTTGTTCTTTCCTTATCACCTGTAATTTTCCTGGCTTCATATTTATGCTCCGCAGTTATCTAACTGGTTTTGAGCAACCCTGGTAAATTCTTTGTAATATTTTTGCCATTGCAGACACCCACTCTACTTCTCTGACGTGAAAAAAACACAAACCCAGCAAGGTGAGAAGATTCAGTAATCCATGGAATCACAATTCTGAATCACAGTTTCCATTGGCTTTGCCAGTTTTTACTCAGGACAGTGTTTATAATATAGCCTAAGCAGCAACAAAAAAAAATGTGACTTGACCTAACTGCTATTGGTCCATAATGAAATTGATGATGGGTTTGTGGTGATAATCTTATGAAATATTTGGACTGTTCATATTGGGAGATGTTGACCTCTAGAGCAGCTGTGCTTCAAACATCATAAATACTAAGATTTTCTAAAAGGCTTTGTGAAACGTGCCTGTGTTCTTTAAAAAGAGCTTCATTGCAAAACCTGCAAGTCAGTTGACTAGACATGGAGTTTTTTACCAAAATATAGTATTTTCATGTCAAATCTCTCAATGCCGTCAGGCAGAATTATTTTCAAAATGCACACAGTTTGCGATCTTACATTATCTCTTACTGCACATAGTTCTTTTAACCTGTTTTCAAGCAGCACCAAGTTCTAGATCTCTTACTAGCCATCCAAACGGAAGATAGATGTAATGAGCACTAGATGGTATGTAACAAATGTGAGCGTATAAAGGTCTAAACATTGTTAATCACTTCAGAACTCTGAAATATTTATTTGGAACAGTAGTCATGGTGAAAAACTTCCGCTGCTGTTGGTTAAATTATCAGGTTAATTAGTGGCTAGAAAGGGGCAAAAATACCTTGCTGAGTCCTTTGTAGCAACACTGTGCTGTAACTCTTCAACTGTTACAAAGTTTGGCTTATTAATTCCAGGTAAGAATTAAGCTCTGATGCATGTGTCTAAGCCTTCAAATGAGGCTTCTCATGATCTGTAGAGTATTCATATAATAGAATAATATGAATATAGAGAATAATGTATTATAACATATATAAAAGATATAGAATAATATATTATTCATATTATATATTCAAGATAAAGAAGTAGCATGTTATATAAGAAGAAATCTAATTTTCTCAGGCTCTAAAAATAGCTGATGGATAGACATGCTTCTCCGAAGAGAGATTCAGAGTGTTCAGCGGGGTTTTTGCACTGAAGCATACTCTCAGGGAGCTCTTTTTCCCACATTGGTTATACAGGCAGCTCAGACAGGCAGGAGAAGCAGCAAAATAAGATGTGTGAAATTATGTGATGAAACCACCCCCTGCCAGTCCTAATTCTAACCCACCAGGGCTCAGGAGAATATTGTACATCACGGTGGCTTGAGGGAGAGAATTGGAATAAATGCTCACAGACATCTATGAACTGCTTGTCAAATAAAAAGGGGGAAAGGGCGGGAAGAGGGTGGAAAGCATCAGTTATTTTTTTCTTCCATTAATGGGAGCTTTGTGAAATGTTTTGTTTGGCAAAGATTCAATAATATTATTTCGTTGGTTTTGCTTCTCATGGGCTCATTGTCAACTGTGGTGGGCTTTTGTGCTCTTTTTTTGGTTTTGTTTTTGTTTTGGCTTTTTTTTTTTTTATAATGTCATCCGAATTCAATGACATAAATCCCACTATTAACTAGATCTCAGGACCTCACACTCAGATTTGCTCAAGAGAGGCCCAAAATGGGAAAAGTTATAACAGATCATGACTGTGGTACATACTACTGTTTGGGACAGGCTGCCTCCCGCTGATCTCTGACTAATGTCCAAGTCTAGAAGTACAGATGTGCATACCAAACATGGTTAGAGAAATCAGAACCAGAAGAGAAAGGAAAATAGAAATAAAAATGAAACTCATCAACAACAAAGAGAAGAAAAGCATAGTACATAGACTCACAGGGAATCAGAAATTCCTAAACTTTTAAGGTTACCTTAGATTTCAATATATTAATACTCTTTCTGTATTCTAGAAGTTTTACAGCTTGCCTTTGCTTTTTCATCTTGTATAAGAAAATGAGTCGCTGCATAGTTTGCATACTTGCACCCAATTTTATGCTGGAGTGCATTGTAACTGCTTTTCATAAGCCATGCATCCTGAGAAATGGCAACAGATTTTATAAACTGAATTAATGATAACACCCAATTGCCTCTTGTCATTTATCAAGTTGTTGATAGATACTGTGTGCTAAAAGATATGCAAATATTGCTAAAGCATTTTTGAAGACAAAAACTGATCTGGAACTACAGGAAAAGGAAGTAAATCTATTTACTTGTAAGTCTTGCTTGATTATGACAAATACTGAAATCATAATTCTGAAGGGAAATTTCCAGAGAAGCTCCTCAGCAAATGCAAGCATTCAGGTGTTGCCTCTGGGTTTGAATCACATACTAAGAATTTTGCCTCTTCTGCTCACACCATGTGCCAGCAAAAGCTTTACTGAAACCAGCAGGATGACTTATGAATTTCTCAGTATGAGTAAAAGTAGCTCTTGATCTTTACTTCAGCTGGTTTTGTGGATGGCCAGATGGACCATTATATCCTTAGTCTTCAGTTAGCATTGATTAGTCTATCAAAACTTCTGTCTGTGAATGATTTCAGAGAAAATCATCTCTAATACATGATCTTGTACTTTCATTTAGTTTAAATATACAAGTAGCCTTACTGACTTCAGTGGAATTACACACACAAGGTTGTGAGCATATGTATGGCCATAGAATGAGGGTCTAATTGTAGGAGATTTAAAAAAGAGAAAAATCTAAAATCAGTGTCAATGAAATGATATCTAAACTTTATTTCTACCTGGTCAGAATCATTGAAATTAAAAGAAAGAAAAAATATTTTCTGTAGAGATTCTTAGCATAAACAAAGTGATCTTCCAGAAGTGCAGTGGCAGTTAAGGTCAGACTTCCAAAAATCAAAATGTCAATAATAAATGACTTGCTAAATTCATCATACCACATCTTTTCATCAAGAAGACACTCTTCTCTAAGGCCTGCTTTAAGAGAAGGTAATAACAAGCAGTAAGACCTTAAAGACCTATTATAGACATTATATTCATAAATACACCTGACTTCACATTGTATTTATGTATAACTTAAAATTACCTTGTTTTGCTAAAAGATATTACATATACTATTTGCAGTAGAATTATTTTCACCTTTGTTCTCAGAGGCTTTTCCAAATAAGGTTTTTTTCCCCAAATTCTTTTTGTTGTTTCTTTTTTTTCCTTCAAATTAAATTAATAAAATCCAAAAGCACAGGCTTCTTGGAATATTTGGAACTGAAAATTAGTTGTAGAACATGCTGATGTCAACAGCTGTTATTTATTTAAGGTAAGCCCTGATCCGGGCCACACTAAATGCAATGAGAACATTTCAGTCACTTGAAAAGCAGCTTTTGAAGTAGACAATGTCAGAACAGCGTAAAAGCAAATAGATATTTGTATATTCTTTGGAGTCAGTTCAGCATTATAGTGTTTCCCAACTGCATATAGTTGCTTTTAGGCAATAAATCACAGAACAAAAAATGAAATTTAGTATTGAGTTGACCTGAGCCAAATTTTTTTTTGTGTACATTCAAAACACTGAAATATAGCAAATTGGAAAGAAAAGATCTTTTTGTCAAGAATACAAATGCAAATGCCATCATGATTTCTCAAAAGCTTCTCAAAAACTATTACTATTTCAGCTTTTTTTCCAAACTTTGAGTGAAAACAAATAATAAGATTTCATTCATGGCAGGAATAATAATGTTGACTAAATTGCAGTAAA
Organism: Limosa lapponica baueri; assembly: GCA_002844005.1. Lineage (NCBI taxonomy): Eukaryota > Metazoa > Chordata > Aves > Charadriiformes > Scolopacidae > Limosa > Limosa lapponica. The sequence goes on from KZ505700.1 coordinate 1,065,226, forward strand.
AATGATGACAGAATGAGCGATGATGACAGTACATGATAACATAGCTAAATAGATAAAAAGTAGCATAGCCAAATAACACCCCTTTAGAATTTTAAATCAAAGTATTAAATAAGAAGCCTACTTGCTTTGTTAACTCTTCAGTCGCCTTTTCACAAGCTATGAGTTTTTCAAACCCAGAGCATCCTTGAGAATTTAGAATATTTCACCACTTGATTGCGCTGAAATGATTACAGTCTATTTATTTATTTATTTATTTGGGAAATTATAATAAAAATAAGAATTTAGGATGCAAAAATTATAAATAATGAACAATAACGAAAAATAATTGTAATGAAAGATAAGTAAACTTTGTTATTTATGCTCAATACGATAAGTAGGAAGAAAAGACCTAATAGCCTTAGTATTTTTTTTTTAATAGCAATATTCCTACCACAAATGATCACTTTGATTGGGAAATCTTTATTCTGTAAATCTTCTGAAGTTCTTTGCTCATAGGTCTTGCTTTACAATCATCATAATCATTATTACTTTATCAGCATGGTATACAATACCTAATTAAATGTCAAGATTAGGTTTGCACATGTTTTATAACTTTACTGGAATCCTGATTTTCTTCTTCTTCTACAATTTCAACCTTTACTCTAAAATCCTACTTTTTTTTGCTCAGAATACCATAACTTAATTCACCCCCATTATACACATATGCATTACAATTATCCCATTTAAATATATAGAAATCCAAGGATGGAAAAGAGTTGACAGAAGAACATAGAGAAAAGAAGCTTTTCTTGTTATAACAGTCCTGAGCTGGCCACATGAAGATATTAGTTCATTTCCTGTTCTGGTCAAATAACCATTTTATTTATTTTTAAAACATGAAATCAGGATAAGATTTTCTATTTTCTTTTTTGCCTAATTTTCTTTCTCTTGTTCTACTTAATTCCAGTGAGGATTGTTTGTGCATGATGCCCCATTCCCAGGGCTTTGCAAAGCTTTAAAAACGGGATATCACACTGTAATTTTCTCTTTTAAATAAGAGTTTTGGTGCACTTGTGTTTACATGGGAGCCAACAGGTGCTGCCACTTATAGTGACAAGATGCTGCCATTCTGGTGCTGTGTGGTGTCGTCCTTCAGTATGAGACTGAAGCCCCTCCAGTTTGCTATTCTCTGCTAGACCTGCTGCATGCCTGTCTGTCTGTACTAGTGTTGTCTAAATATCCATTCTCTAAGCAGTAACTTAGTAAAGCTCTGTCTCATGCACAGAAACTGTTTCTTCTATGCTTTGTATCTCAAAGCAAATACATAATATGGTGAAAAAGGTATAAGTAGATTTCAGTCTTCCTTATTTAAAATACATAATATGGTGAAAAAGGTATAAGTAGATTTCAGTCTTCCTTATTTAAAATATAATATATAATGTATAATAGAGTAAATAAAGCTTTTTATTATCCTCTATTTTCTGCCAATGTCAATACTTTACAATGCTTTATAAATTATTACACCAATATAATGGAGCCTTGAAATCATTATATCCAATTCACCTCTGCTTTCTGGGCCAATAACCAGCACAGCCCTGGTGCAGAATCATCCAAGTGCTGTGTAGCTGTCATCAGAAGCTTTTGTGATGGGACTTCAAGTCAGCTAAAGCCTGCAGTTGAAACTCTTCAAATGCTGTTTTTAGAGTGAGTGCTTTAGAGAACCGAAAGTAACACCGTTATCACCAGTCTTGCTTTCAGAGCCATTGACTTTCCAGCAGCTTTCAGCTCAAGAAAACTGTAAACGGTCCTTTTTTGGTTCCTTTGCAATATTTCCATCTTTCCTCTCTGCCCTTCTTCCTCCTGCCCTTTCTGCCACTCATTTCATGTTATCTGCCCCAATCAGACAAGGTGAATGGGCTGCCTTCTACTCTGCTGCCAGCCACTGTGCTTTAAGAACTTACAGACTGTATTCAGGCCTTTTGCAAACAAATAAAATAGTTATACCATCCATCACAATCTAGACTGATGTAAATTCTACCTTTTTCTAGGGAAACCTGATACAGACAAATTTTCAGACAGAAAATTCAGCCTTCTGCTCCAAGTCCAATCTCAAAAATCTAGTCTGCTCTTTCACGGTCCTTGGCTAAGTCTTTGAACTCATATACCATCCAGTCTTTTAGGAAGATAGCTAACAAATATAAGAATATAAAAAATCAGGGACAAAAAAAGAAAATTTGAAGTTACCCGTTTATGCAATAATTAGGCTTTCAATACCCTGTGAAACTTGTTTGCAAGATACTATTCTAGTGATGCAAACATTACTAATGTGAACTTGCCTCTTGAACTGCCTCCTTACCCACTTTACATTACTTTTCAGATCACTATGAGCTTGTCTTATAGCACTGCAGTACTTATGAGTGTGATTACAAGTTCCCTGTGTATGTTACTGATTTTTTTCACATTGAGTACTTTAGCATAAAATAAAACAAAGGCAGGAACTTTTAACTAGTTGTATTTGAGACAAAAGATATTTTGTTGGCAACACTATCAGTAAGGAGCAAAGGTGGCGGTTTAGCTTATTGTTCACCACCCTAGTTAAATTAGTGAGTTCCAGGATATGCTGGAGGAAATAACTTTTAGCTGGGGCTTCACTGTACTTGCAAAATGGAAGTTAAGGAATTGCATCAGTATTTATATTTTTAATCAACTTTTGCATGAAAATATACATGAACAATATTTTAAATTTCTAGCAACTTGTGCCTTAGTGACACACTTTCTTCTCCACTGTGATTATGAGAAACCAGAAGTGCATTTTATGCATAGAAGAAAGGATGAAAACACTCTATGATTTAGAATAGCATCGTGATATTCTTGGCAGAGCTGATGATGCTGAGAACAAAAAACCAATACCTACTATTCTATGAAATGCAAACTGTTCTCTGCATTCTAAATCAAGAAAGATAAAAGAACGGGTTCAACCATTAAAGATTTACTGCCTTGAAGAGCTATATAGTATACTATTCTCTGTGACAGAAAACAAGCACCAGTATATAAGACCATAATGCACCAGTTGTTTGAGACATTGGTGAGTCATAGCACAAGGGTTTTATCAGAACAGAAACTGCACAATAAAATAGTTCAATTAGTCAAGAAGTACTTAGAAACCTGCATATTTTTCATAAGAACAAACATTATTGAATCCTCAGTCAAGATAGGCAAATAGTGAAAATGTTTCTGGCAGTACTCACATGACATTTTTAAGGAATGCTCTGATTATATTACACTTTTGTTTTTTTGCTTTTTTTTTTTGGTTGGTTGGTTGGTTGGTTGGTTTTGGTTTTTTTTTTTCTGTCATCGAACGTTCTGTCACAAACATTCCAGTGAAATTCAAACCACATCAATGACTCCTATGTGAACAAAAGTGTTTAGCATATGTGTATATAGGGCTAAGACATTGCACAGTTATCCAAGTGTTGGAGAAAAACAAAGCTGTAGGTATTCTCTAAGCAACCAACACACCCACAGTTATAAATAAACACAATAAATGAGCAGTGTAAGAGATTTGCAGATGTATTTATCAATAATTTTAAAAGTTAATAATCTGAATAGGCAAGCAGTTAAATTGAAAGCATTACCTATAAGCATATCAAGGGGTTAAACTCATCAAACCACTCCTTTGGCAGGCATCATTTGTTTATTGGTATTCCAAAGCTAAAATTGTGATTGAGTTCTAAAGTAGTTAAACCACTGAAGGATATTTAGCATCTGAGCGATCACATTGTCAGGTTCAGTAAGTGCCTTCCAGCTCCCTCTCCCTCTCTCTCTGGCTCTTAAAGAAGGTTCTTTTGAGAGGGCAATGACTATCTTTGACATGTCTGTCTCCAATGATTGTAGAGGAACCCAAAGGACAGCAGCCTCCCATCCCAAATTACTATAGTTATTCAATAGTAGATGATGTGCTGATGCTACTCTACTGCAGTAAGGAAGGCCTTTTCCTTTGATTTGTACGGGTGCTGGATTTGTCCTGTTACACTGAGAATACCAGAGTTCTCAGGATATACTCAAGCAGCAAAACATTAAATCCTAAACCAACATTACTGGGAGGGTTTCATCAGCCAAATCTGACAAAATCTCAGCAACTCAATGACATTCCTACCAGACACGGAATGTAATACCATTGATTAGATTTTGATGAAATGCTCCATGTTCTGCTCTGCTGAGGAATGTCCCTGTACTCATGCTCTAAAGACACAAACATCATAGCTGCTATCATTGATGAAATGCAGCAGACATTTGTCTTAAGCCTTTGTTCTTTAGATCCCCAAAAGATCTATATTCTAATTTCCCAATTATGGTATCTGTCTTCACAGCATTACATTTGTTCCAATATTGTATCAGAACCTACAACACAGATTTAGGAAATTTTACTGAGATGCTGAGCAAGATGAACACACCTGTTCTGTAAATGGTTGTCTGTCTTGGCATCAAGCCATGGCTATTCAAAGGTTTTATTACAAGCACACACTGAACTAGATGTTACTAAAATTTGTGCTTCATTTAACTACACAAAAATCTAAATAGCTTGCTGAAATAGAGAAGTTTTACCTGGGAAAGTAAAATATGTGTGCTGTGTTTATTTCAAAGCTATTTAATTATTCATGCTTAATTTAAAAAAGAATATGTACAGAAGTATTGATCAGAGGATAACATTCTCTTAATAAAAGGCTCTGGGCAAGATTTCAAAGTTATTGACTACAGATCACTCAAAAAAAAAGGGCTACTTTTATGAATTTGAGTGCCCAGAATTTTCTGAAGATTATCTTGTGTCTAAAATTGACTCCTCAATCATTTCTGAAACTATTCTTAGGATGATGAAAGTATCCACTGAAATTAAATGGTATGTTGAAACTGCTTAATACAGGTTATCAGCTTTTAAACATCCCTTACAAAAGACAACTTTGAACTCCTGGATGGTATTAGTATATAATTTGCTTCCTAGGATCAAAATAATAACTGAAGTGACTAAGTGACTATGAAGTGAAGTTTTAAATGTTCAGCACAAAGAAGAAAGCAACTGGGTACATGGAAATTGTCATTTTTGTCATTTTCTCTGATTCCAGAATCTTACCAAAAAGTATCAAACTGAGCTATTTTAAAAGATCTTTTACACTAGATTTGAAATAATAGACTTTAAAAAATTCAATCTTTTTTAAACAAATTTGCACTTCACATTCCATGTTTCAGAAATGTGTACCAATGCAGATTTTACAGATATTTATCTTAGAACTTACTGATGACCTAATTAAGTGAACAGCTAAATTAATTGATGCAGCTGAGCAAAACTTTCATGACATTATCAACTTTGTCATAGAAGTGGATCTCTGAAGGGGATCAGACTGATGTGATTCACTTCAGATTGGGCTGGGCTCATCAGCTCCTCCATATCACCCCATCTTTAACAAGAAGTACATCCTCCAGCAGGACTTGATTCCTCAGCATATACATCGTTGACTTCATTGAATATTTCCAAATCCAAGGTTTCGAGTTTTCAGAGTAACATAGCAACAGAGGTCTCCTACCTCCTCCTACTTGCTCATCTACTGGTATATAGCTTCTCTTCCTATGGAAATCTTCTTTAACCTGTTCTTACAAGGTGAAAACACAAAGGCTTTTTCCTACATCCATTATAACAGGTAGGTACAGAAAAAGTGTTGTAATTTTTCCTGGGTTATTGATGGAATGCTTGTTTCTAAAGAAAATTTTAGACAATCAGGAAGAATTTTTGGTGGTAAGAACAGTGGAGTGACATTTAATAATAAGAAGGAAAAGGATGAATAGGATAGCACCACGACAATATTCAGACTTATTTGAGCAGCAAAATAACTCTAGGTCTTTACATTTTTATTTGTTGACTCATAGGCATGTCCTAAAAAGAATAAATAAGAGAAGTCAGAATTAAATTGACATGCAGCCATCATCATTCTGAACCTTTCCTGTCAGTTCTTTTCTCTGTTTAAGCTGTTTATAGATTTTAAGCACTTGAGGAGAAGATTTATGTCTTACCAAGCTTTTGCAGCAAACAGGAGACAGAAACATAAATCTTTGTATGGTTCTGTGGCTACTATCTCAATAATGCAGCCAGGTAATTTGAAGACATCTACAAATAACAGTCTGGTTTCCTGTAATATTGTCTTACATTAATTATTATGTAGATTATTTTCTTCCACAAATCTGTTTCTTATCACAGGAATGGAACATGATCCATGACTAGAAAAAGTAATAAGCTAAAACTGTAAAAACCTAATAGAAATCTCAGTCCAAAAATCATCCAATGCATGCCAGAATTTAAAAATGGAGGAATATAAAGATTGAGATTCTGTCTGAAGCTTCACGAACAATAGACTAAACGACTTTAATGTCAAACCTAACCTGTCTTTATCTCTATCTTGCTTAAAAATATATATTCAGAGAGACAAATGGACAAGAAATAATATTTTCCTTGGAGTTTTCTTTTCATGAAAATTACAGGGAAAAATCTTTCCCTTTGGAGTCCTTCTAATACTGGCAAAATAAACAAGATGCTTAGTTCACAGAATAGGAGCAGAGTTGATCAGTTCTTAATGACATCCACGGTTGTGAAGTCTCAACTCTACGGATGGACACTGGAGCCCAGGCCTGATATGTCTTAATCAATGGATGAATGCCTTTCTGGATGGGTCTTTCTCCGTCTTCCTTAACATTCAAAGGCTTACTGGATAACAGACTAGACCACACATTGCCATACCTTCCTTATAATGGTTCTGAAAACTAATGTAGAGAAATATCCTCTGTGGATCCTGCAAAGAGGAACAGCTCTGGCAGGAGACAGTGAGGATGAATATATTTTTTTCTGAAAGGTGAGAGGCTGATCTGGGTGTCCTTGGTGGTGAATGAGGTCCCTTGGAATGGACCAAGTCTAGTTATGGTCTAGTTAAATGGTCTAGTTAAAAGAAGACAGCCCCCTCCTGTAGGAGTTTTGTGGCTATTGAAACATTTTCTTGCTTGGGGAGGGGGTGAAGGGGTGAGGGGAGCCCAGAAATGAACAATTACATTCTGCTTAATTTTGCTACAAGGTTCAGAATTACTTGCCAAGGAAAAAAATACCCCACCACAATTTCACAATTCCAACCATAGCCAGATTCTGGGGCATATATATGTTGCGCTTGCAGTCTCCAATATATTGATTACATATCATCTCTCATTTTCAGAAGGTAATATGTTAATGCTTTATTAAATGAGGTACAGTCTCTCTCAATACAAGCTTTTAACCATTGAAAATAGGTGCCTTTGGGTAAGGAATAATGCAGCTGACTGTATAAACCAATGCTGGTTTTGGAAAGAATTGTGAATAAGATTTGATTTAAAATACAGAGAAAAATCTAAGCCAGCAAGAATGCAATTATGTCAAGTTTAAATTTGCTATGGTTAACAATGTTCCTGCTCATTTGAAAAAGGGTATGGACATTTCTAATGACTACAAGTAACCAGGGCTATGGATTTGTATTCCATCTGAGAGATGGCATTTCCAGCAGGGAATGTTGCCTCCTGCCATGCTGGAGTAATCTTCTGTCACCAGTTTCATAGAGATAGGAGTGACACCTAGTGAACCATTAACACTTCCAATATTTTTTCTGGGGATGAAAATGGTGGTGAAGGACTCCTTATTAATCTCCCAAGCAGTACTTAGATAATCTTGTTAAAGACCTGATGAAATTTCAGCCTCAAATAGTTTAACAGTATTACATGACAAGATTAAATATTAAATAATTATATTAAGTGTGTCTGGTGGGTCTAACTTTTTAATTTTGATAATGCATCTGATCTAAGGCTCTGATAAAATACAAGACTCCTCCAACAATATACAAGCTATTCATTCTTTTTTAATAACTGCATGATATAAAGAAAATGCAAGACCTGAATTCTCTTCCTCCTCCACATTATTTTCACCTTGTTAAACAATTAAAAACCAAATCCTTTGGGTCTTATTAAACATTTAGGCTCTTTTTATTTTCATGAAACTATAATCAACACATTTTCGCTGTGGAAGAGAATGAAGGGGATATTTAAAAATTATTCTTTTGTAAAACTGTCTGAAAACTGACTGCATCTCTTCCTCCATTTTAACAGGCTTTACACACTGTTTCATGAGTCTGGTATTGCTTTAAGGTTTGAATGAACACAACTTTCCTTTGCTATCTGTTACTTTACATCATCAAAAAAATGTTGGCACTGAAATACTTTTTTTGCTGTAAAACAGGCTCTTTTACTTCTTTGTTGTTTGAAGAAAGTAGGCAACCAAAATCCATATGCAGGCCAGGATGGTGACCTGTAGTTTCAGTATCTACTGAGTTTTAGTATTCAACGACAGATGGATTTGTAAGAATCTATCTGTTTTTCCAAGGTAATGAAGGCATCTAATTCTCACAAGTCACAGCAGAGCACGGTGCAACTTTGTTAATTCATGTTGTAAGGAAAGTAAATCTTCCAACTTTTTAAACCAAAGGCATATTTTAGTTGAAGTCCTGAGAAGATTGCCACTTAAAATATATTACAGTTATCAGAATAAAATACTACAGTCTTCCAGGAGTGTATATTTTCAGGTTATGGTGTTGATGTGATTGCATGTCAAATTCAGCAAAAACACTAGATTGACACATCTATCCAAATCACACTTATTGTAAAACAAAACTTGTAATCGGGAGATAGCTTTGTGACACAAATTAAAATTTAGCTATCAGTAGAGATAAGATTTATCCTTATTTATATCAGCTAAGATATAGTGTTTTATTAAAATTTATTATATGCTGATTGGGATAATTTCTGGGTGGAATTTTCAAGATCCACTGGAACCGAAACGATTGTTAGATTTGTATGGACTTTACTAAAAGCAAAGTAGGAAACTGAACATCTTTCATTTAGTGCTGAGTTCCACCTAGTTGCATGCTCAGACAATTTTAGGAATCAGTGATACCTCTCATTTAAATACTGTTGAAAAAGTATGGGTGGGTGTGTGGGGACAACGGAGCATCACTGCCTTTATTCCACCTCAAATACTGCTGATATTCAGTCTTTGGAGTTACAAAGTAAGAGTGTGTTGCCCAAAAAGTAGTGAAGGTCTTAATATCCTTCAAAGTGCAAAAAGACATTCTTACTACCCTTCTTGCCTGCCTGTTCCAGAGCTGGATGTGCTCAGCTGTGCAGAGACAGACAGCTGAATTGATTGTGTCCAACATCAGTAAAGACTTCTCAATGACAGGTCTAACTAGTTTTCCGAAGGACGCTATCTTGTATATCCAGGCTTCCCCAGACCTGGACCTGGTCTTGAATGTTTCCGTGTGTATGTTGATTTATATAAATGCTATAAAGTAACATAACATCCAGCACGTTACAATACTCATAGCTTACAAAAGAGGGAAAACTATATCCAGAGTCACAAAAGGAGAGAACAGAGGTTAATAGTAGGCCTATTTATAAGTTAGTGTTGCTCAATACAGTAAAAACATCAATTCAACTCCTTCAGCAACAGAAAAAAAAAAACACCTTGTAGAAATTTCTTAAGAGGGTCTTAATGTTGAAGCCTTCAGAATCTTGACATCTGTCAAATATTATCATGCAACTGGTATATCTTCTTTTCAAAAGAGCAGATACTCTACACCCCAAAAAATCTGAAACAGAATTGTGTTTCAACCAGTAGTAATTTCTGACTTTTTAACACTGGTCAGGAATGTTTCAGTTTCTGTTTTCATGAAGATACATTTATTAAAGTGTCCAGGGGCTAGGTCTTATGAAAAACTTTGCCTAGCTTTCAAGAGCATGGCCCACAGCAGGATCAAATCCCCACATGGTAATTGTGTATGTGTACATCTGTCTCAGACAGTCAGCTATTCCCTTCAGCTAAGCTTCAAGCACTGCACAGCGTATAACCTCTGCCACAGCATTGTGCAAATCCTGCTAAGTAGCTTCTTCAACAGTTCTGCTTTCTGTCTCACCAACACAACTGGAGAGCATGCCCTATTGCTTGCATCTGTCCATGAGGAGACCTCTCATATGTCACATGCCTGTGAAGTGTTTGTGCCCTCATGTTACAGAATCACAGAATCATCATGGTTGGAAAGGAGCTCTGAGATCATCAAGCCAATCATACACACACAAAACACTCCTACAATCTCGGCCACTAGAGCATGCCCTGAAGTGCCACACCTACACGTTTCTTAAATACCTCCAGGGATGGTGACTC
>KZ505700.1:1075490-1159361 GCA_002844005.1 Limosa lapponica baueri
ACAACAATCACCACACCCAACAATCTCAGGCACTAGAGCATGCCCTGAAGTGCCACATCTACACGTTTCTTAAATACCTCCAGGGATTGTGACTCCACAACTTCCCTGGGCAGGCTGTTCCAGTGCCTGACCACCCTTTCGGTAAAGTAATTCTTCCTAATATCTAATCTAAACCTCCCCTGCTGCAACTTCATACCGTTCCTCTAGTCCTGTCATTATTCCCTTGGGAGAAGACCACAACACCAAAACCTCCACAAACGCAGCTCAAGAAGCCAAAGAGGGCAACCCTCAGCCTCCTCTTCTCCAAACTAAACATGCCCAATTCCCTCAGCCTCTCCTCATAGGACTTGTTCTCTAGACCCCTCACCAGCTTGGTAACTCTCCTCTGGACACGCTCCAGCACCTCAATGCCCTTCCTGTAGTGAGGGGCCCAGAACTGAACACAGTACTCAAGGTGAGGCCTCACGAATGCCGAGTACAGGGGCACAATCACTTCCCTACTCCTGCTGGCCACGCTATTCCTGATACAAGCCAGGATGCTGTTGGCCTTCTTGACCACCTGGGCACACTGCTGGCTCATGTTAAGCCGGCTGTCCACCAACACCCCCAGGTCCTTTTCTTCGGGGCAGCTTTCCAGCCACTCTTCCCCAAGCCTGTAGCGTTGCTTGGAGTTGTTGTGACCGAAATGCAGGACCTGGCACTTGGCCTTATTGAACCTCATGCCATTGGCCTTGGCCCATTGATCCAACCTGTCTGGGTCCCTCTGTAGAGCTTTCCTACCCTCAAGCAGATCAACACTCCCACCTAGTTTGGTGTTGTCTGCAGACTTACTGAGGGTGCACTCAATTCTCTCATCCAGATCATCGATAAAGATATTAAATAAGACTGGCACCAAAACTGAGCCCTGAGGGACACCACTGGTGACCAGTCGCCAACAAGATTTCACCCCAGTTCACTTCAAACCAGGACACCCCATTAATCACAACTCTCTGGGCATGGCCATCGGAAGAGTACACTTGTCTATGCCATGATTTGCCAGCTTCTCCAGGAGAATGCAGTGGAGGACAGTGTCAAATGCCTTAACAAAGTCCAGGTAGGAATCCATGTTGGAATAGTTCCATATTGGAATAAGTCCATGTTGGAATAGTTCCAGTCATCATGGTAGTTAAGACACAATAGAAGCTGTGCCTGAAATCCTCTGCAGTTCCAGTACTTAGGTAAGAGACTTCCATGCTATGAAATTTCCTGTTATGTGAAATACCTAAGGAGTATTCACCATTTTCTTTTTAAAAAGTTAGTTCTATATTCATAACTTCCAGAGCATCCCTTATTTTTTGGATTTCTAACTATTATCTCTACATAATAATCTGACAGAAGTGGTTCTTCTCTTAGAAATTCATGTCATCTGAAGTGTCTGATTTCTTCTAACAGTTCTGCAGATAGAAATTTCCCTATTCAAGTTTGCCTAAATACACACGAGGAAAGAGAAATGTAAAATTTAAATTTTGATTTTGTGTGGGCTTACTATGTCTCTCATTAAAGTCATTTCAACATTCATTTATTCATCTTCCCAGAATCTTTACAGGGTAGACAAGTATTATAATCCTTTTTATAGATGAAAAACTTTGTTACTGTCAAACAAGTTAGTCACTCACCCAAAAAGATTTTTACAGACCTATGAATAGAATCTGGACATCCTACTTTGTAGCCAGGGCTTTCACTTAACTATTATCTTCCCTTTCGTAGTGTCAGAAAATAAGAGAAATCTAGAAAGAATATACAAAAATGCCTGGCAATATTTCCTCAGCTGTATTGCATATTGTTGAATAAGAAAGTAAGTCAGAGGGTAAAATACAACAAAAGTCTTTCTATCGAGCTACAGGGGAGGTCCAGATGATCTCTCATCGTTTCTGTCTCCGTTATAAAGTATTTGGAACATATCTGAAGAAATCACCAGATGGTGCTGAGCTCCTTATGTCCATGCTGTATGTGTTCCTGGGTGCTTTGCTTTGGACTCCAGTCTGGTCCCATGCACTGAGTGTCTTCAGCAGCTGGTGTGCTTTAGATATAATTTGGGAATGCACCTTCTGGTTTGTTTTACCCAAATGCAATACAGTTTATTTGCTCTGAGTCCTCCATGCAATAAGAACCAAAGCTCAGCATACAGGGACAGCCAGAATATTTGCTTCAGTGTACTTCAAATTCAAGTAAAAATGTTAAAGTGAACATAGCCTTTTTTAATTTGTTTTATCAATTAGGCACTAAATCTAGTTTGCTTTGTAGTAGCCCAACCTTGGAACTGGAAGAGATTTTGGGAATTGCCTCTCTCCTCTCCACTAGCTGTGAGAATGACAGCTCTGGGATTTTGAGCAGTAAATTGTATGCCTCTCTCCTCAGTCTGCACTGGTATCTCAGAGCTCTACAGGACCTGCATCCTAATTTCTCTTCTCCAGAAGGAAAAAAAATAGCAACTTGGCCTTCAGCTGACTGTATCTGGAAGGAGCTCCATAGGCAGCTAACATTTTTTAAACATTTACATTTTGTCGTTGATGGGATCAAGGAATAATCACACAGTCCCAAAGTCTGTATTGTTTGACAACATTAGAGTCACTGAACAAAAAAAAAAATTAGAAAATTAACACAACAACAAAGTGTTGAAATGGATAAAGAGTGTCAGGATGTCCAAAAAGGGACAGTGATGTGAAGGATTCCTGCTCTGAACATCCTCTGCAGCAGCCTGCAGAGGTGCACCCACACATAGATTGGTGGTTGCTGCAGCCCACAGCCATCACTGCTTTCTTCTGCTTCACACCAAGCTGTCACTTCAAGTCTTTCTGTGGTACCCATTATGAAGAGCTGTGCCTTTATGGGACAATAAAAAACTTAGTGGCACAACTAAACCATTGAAATTATGGCTCCAAAGGATTTTAATCAAGCAAGATTTTACCTTAAGACTCAAAACCCATGGAAATATAATTTCTGTTCTTTTTTCCTTATACATACAAAATCAGAAGGAATAGAAATGTGCCTGGCAGGACTCTGCTATACCTGGGGCATTACACAGGTGGGCTACAAAAGAGAAATAGCACACTTGGAATTTGTGTCCTTTTGACTGGCATTCTCTCCAGTATTTCTTGGTTATGTCCAAAATTAATAACAGATGCCACAGGGAAAAGAATGGAATTGCAGGTTACTATTTGTAAATCATTTATGTTCATTAAATGACATTTAAAAAATACTGTGGCACATGAAAAAAGCTTAAGGAATAAGATGTAATTGCCACATTCTGTGTGGAACATTAATTATACAGAAATGGAGGAAAATTTTTGTTCCTGTTGCCTGGAATATGCAATTGTATGATACTACCCTGAAGCTGCCTCATTTACAGAGAAAATAACAATGTGAGGTAAATTAATTCCACTTGAATGAGTTCTCCTGGGAAAGAAGCTTTCCTTCTTCACTTATTTTCAAGTCCTGCAGAAATTTACACACTAAAACCATGAGAAGCAAGTTCTGTTGAAATCTATAAAACTACTTATATATTACATATATTACATGTATACGTACTTAAAGTACCAGGATTTGTGGTGTTAATAATTTTTCTGACACAGAAAAAAAATTTTTTGCCAAAACAACTGTTGCAAAAAAGGCAACCAAAACAAGCCAAATATTTAATGAATATCTCCTATATTTGTCAAATATTGGATTAAAAGAATTTGCTATCCTAACAAAAAAACTCTACCCCAAACCCAACAAAACCAAAAAAACTAAACACTCCCTTCCTCCCAAATCACCATTTTCATCTCTGGTGATTTGTAGGAGTTTTTGGAAATATTATGGAAAATGTTATCATAATTTATGCCAATAGCTCAGCTTTAAAAGTTCAGGACAACTTTGTTTTGAAACATTTCAGTTTGACTTTAAACGTATTTATAAATCATTTTTGCATTGCTCTGATTTTTCTTATCTCACCATTACCTAAAAATAAATATTTAAAATACACATGTACATGTTAATACATATTACTGGAAAATCACAACTTTAGATTTAAACACCATAACATTGTAGATATTGACTAAAATTTATTTCTACAAAACATTTAGATGGGAAACAGTATAATTCTTACTTTATATAGATCTTGTTATTTCTCTTCATATCACATTCATGTCTGATGGTCTATATTTCTTCTATGCCTTTGATATGAAGGGTACTATTAAAACTTCTAGGAAAATAGATTGAGGAGAAATTTGCTAATTCTTGTGACTCTGTCTTATCAGTCTGAATGACACCGCAATGTGAAATTGTTTTTGTTGTCAAAACCCAACATGTGACAACATCTTATGTTGTCACAGACATTACAGAGAAAAGAATGCAGGAATTCAGGGGTGCGGATGCCTCTTAGGAAGCCATACAAAAATCAGCTTGTAATCCACAGAAGTAAAATTTAAAAACCCAGACAGGTTGCATAAGTTATATTCAAAAGGAAAAAGGAAATACTTCTCTTAGGAAGGAACAAACAAAAAATCTATGAAGACATTGTGAATCAGTAAAACACTGTTCTGAGCAGAATATGGATGTTAACAGCTGAGTTGTAGCTCTACATCTAAACACAAACAAAATAATTTTACTCTTTCAGTTTAATGATTAGTGAATTGAGGGAACTGTGGGTTTTAATCCCTCATGTGGACAAAAGTTTGCAATGTGGCTGGCTACCTTCTAGAAATGCACACGGGCACACAGTACAATGGAAGTACAAGGAGCATGAAGTTTCCTCCAACCGTATTTCCCACTCCTGGTGCCAATCAGGCACTCATACAAAGACTTCTATGATGAGGGAAGAAAGTGGGGCATTTTTTGGTTACCACATAAAGGTGAATAAGACAGTGACATACTTTTGTTTCTTCTAGAACAGATAGGCAACAAACAATACAGGAATTTTCTACAGTAAGAGGAAAAGACATCCTCCGGATTTTGTAATTTTTTTCTCTTTACATAGGTTGATAGCATTGCTTCATTCCTATTTAGGAACGCTAAGAAACTATAAGCCAAGTAGGAGCCTATAATTCAAGTCTTCTTGATACTTTTTCATTTTGTTCACCTGGTAGAAAATGGCAGAATGAATAGGATGCTCATCTCCTCTAGATCTAGAGTGGAAACTGCTAACTCTATTAGATAATGATAATGGGCTACATTCTTCTTTAATTTTGTACTGGGTAGTAAAATTTTTCTGAAGCCATTTAGAAAAAATAAACATACTGAAGGTGACAAAATCCAGTAAAACAATGATCTACCCAAGCCAAATAGGAAAGATAACAGCAAAGCATGAAGTATAACAAAATAAGTCAATAAACTCAATGTTGGTCTTACAGTATTAATTCTGTTGTTTATGGAGTCTAAGTTAAGCACCAAGTCTGTTTGAGAAAGCCTCTGGTATTAGTTTTTCCAGGAACTTGCCCAAAGTCTGTCCTACCTGACTTCAGCTACAGAAAGCTCTGGTCTTTGGGGGTAGGCTTAGGAAGTGCTAAAAGAAAATGGACAACCATAATCATTATTTATATAGCTTTTTAAGTTTATTCGGGACTGTGCAGTATGCTGTTATGAGAACCTCTGGCCAGGAAATCTTACAGCTAAACAGCATGAGCCTGAAACAATATGTTCAATTATGCAAATAAACACAGAGTGGCTTAAAGGGCCAGATGGTGCGAATCAGCCAAGTCTTATACACTTAAGTAAGGCAATTTACAGCAGTTAAGAGCCTGCCCCGAGATCCCTACAGATGGAAGGTTTTGCAGAACATCTGTGTTTGCAGCTGTTTTGCAAGAAAGGGATGAGAAGTCACTGGGAGAATGCTGTCCAGGCACACAAGGAAGAACAAAAGAAATTATTGAAAACAGAGAAAGCAAGCAGAGTTCACATAGTGGAGAGGAGTAATTAATGTAGTGTGATTAGAGATGCAGTTACAGCCACCCTTACTAATGTTAGATGAGCTAATACATGACTGCTTTCTTGTCAAGTGGTAGTGTATTTCACAATCTTGTAGAAATATACCATTCAAAGGAAAAAAGTGATAAATTGTCATATTTTCTATGGTAGATTTTATTTGTTTTTGTTTTCCTAGGATGTATGCAAACTTGTATCTTCAAATGTTTGACGGCTGACACACTGCATGAAAAATTAATAATAAAAAGGGCAAGTGACTGAAGCTTTTGTAAAAAGAAGAAAAACAACACATCCTCTTGGATATGTGGGTGCTCCAGCTTTTTCTGTATGGAGCTGCTCCCTTCTGTCCGCTCATGCACATGCCAGTCAGAAAGCACACCACGACTTCACATATGCACACCCCAGGTGTGGGTGCCTTGTTGTTGGTTGGCTAGCTGGAATGCTGCTCCTGGTGTCCAGCAGTGAGGAAGCTCTCTTTGGCCTAGACAGGTTGAAATGGTGATGGGGCAACTTCTGGCAGCACCAGGGTTTGACTACTGCTGTTGCCACTGCAAGATCTCTCTCCGCTGTTAAAATTTTTTGAGCTTCCTTTATAGCTACTTTTCAAGTGGATTTTTTTGTTTCAAAAGTCTCTTGGTAATTCCCTGGTTACTTTTTAATCTGGTTGATGGTCGTCTTGCTCTTCAGTGTAATCTGTTTTGTATCAAACGTCCCCTCACAAACTTTTGGGTATTCCATTCACACACACTCACATTCCCATGTTAGCAGGCGTTGTTATCCACATCATTTTTCCAAGCATGAGCTATGCAAGCATCCCCACAGACTGTCCAGTAAAATATCTTGGGATGGTTCAGTCATCTGAACATGAGCTCACAATGCAAGGCAGAAGAAAAAGGGCTCAGCTAAACCTTTAGTTTATAAGCAGCTACTAAAGAATAATGGAGAAGCTATTTTACTTTGGGATTAGTCCAGAAATCTGTGTTCAACTCAACGCTTCATCCCAAATTCTGGGATTTTGGACCTTAACCACAAGAACGGCAATTGCATTGAAATGCATGAGCTGAAGGGAGACATATTTGGAGACAGTCTGCTTAGAGAAGGCTGATCTTGATGTTTAAATATGTGTACAGAGGAGCAAGAAAATCTGGGAAGCAAAGACTTATTTCAGCAGCAGGAAATTGAAGTTAATACAAGCTCATGTTAGAGAAAAGTAAAATGTTTCAGGTGCGAGTCTCACAATCCTTTCTCTTTAAACAGCTTTACTCTGAATAATTGGCTTTGTCTTTTATAATCCACATTTAAGCATCAAAGTAAAACAATATCCTGAGAAATGAGCAATTTTTTAAAAAAGCATATCAGTATATAAATTTGCATTCCACATAGTATCTTAAGTCACAGAAACAAAATTATTATCTTCTGTAAGTGTATGCAAGTCTAGATGTCACAGTAACTAGGGGTGGATGGAAAACGGAAATAAAGTCTGCTCTGATAACACACTACAAAAAAAAACCCAAACAAAAAAAACCCTCACAAAAACTCACGTTAAACTTTAGTGACTCCTTTTCCTTATTAAATGTGAAAGCTGTTATACTCAGCAGCATATCACCCACAGACCTTAGAAAAGGAATCATTGCTAATTAGGAATATAGCTGGTAAATATAAGTATAATTATTTTAAGCCTCCTACAAAAATCCTCTTAATTGAAAAAAATTAAAAGTTAGAAGGAGCTCAGAAAAAAATTTAAAGAACTGATAAATAATTGACATATGGGCTGATTTGACTAAAAAGAGATTAACATTAAAGAACTGGAGTGACTAGATGAATGTCACTAAATAGACAGCAAATGAAGGAGGCACTAAATACCTGTAGGTAGCAAAAAAATAGTGGGAAGAAGACAAATGCTTGCTTTTTGTTCTGAAATCAGCTCACTGAAGAAGCTGTGTATAGGCACGGCTGCTATACAACCTACATACTTCTTCAAGGCCAAGAAAGATTATTCACCTCTCTTTCCAAAAGGTAAAAATTTCAGTTTGGGACATGGGTTTTTTTCATCTTAAATAGTACTTTGATGAGTTTTGGACTTATTTTTCTTAATTAACTTGCAAATTTATCTTCATAAATTTTTTTCGTATGTGAACAATTGACTTCTTTCTAACAGGTGAATGAAGTGAATAGGGAATGCTGAGGTTCCTTAAGTAAAGAGCTATTATGGGAAGCAGGCTGTAAAAGGGAACAGCGATCTTTTTACCCTGCTGATTAAAAAACATGAATTCCACTGAATGCAGCCACAGGAATTCCACTTGTTCCAATCAGTAAGTGTATGTTTTCCCAGATCATTCACCCTTTGAACTTTCAAGTTCTTATTTTCACAGGGTACGGGTTTCATCTTCTACCCTACCATTCCACATCAGGAAGACAAACAGTGAAATATCTGCTATGATAAAATCAGTCATTTCGCAGCCCACTTTTTACTAGTGCTAACAAAAACCCTACCTTTTGTCCTTAGCATGAGCAGGGAAGTAGATATAAAAAAACCCAAACTCAAAGTTTAAAAAGTAGAGTTAAAAAGAGCACTGTAATTTAATAATGGTTGTATTCACCTTTTAGTCAATAATTAGGTCTCAACAAAGGGCAATGACAGATTCTTAGTCAGTGCTTACAGAACAGCAACTGCTTGGTTATGGAATGGAAGGAAGAGGAACAAGAAGGCATTGCAACTGCACAGAAGTCCTCTGTGCTCGCCACACTAGTAGTCAGAGTATCTCAGAAGTCATAAGAACCTAGAGTCTGTCCATCTGTCTGTCTCTCCCTCTGAACTGGATGGTGTCTAACTGCGCCCAAGCTAAGATAGTCTGCTGCCAATAAGTCCCTGATAGATCATACTAGTAAGACAAAGTGCCACATGAGTGGCTGCTTAATTAGCCAGGCAAAAGAAATAGATTCACAGCCACATTCCTGGAAGAGCAATGCTTGCTTACTTTGAAAAAATACGGCAGCAAGGTAAACACCAGGGAGAGAAAACTAACATTCCTCAAGAATAATATTGGCACAACAAATACCAATGAGCAGATTTGGAAATAAGAATGAAGCGAAAGATGAGACAAGTTTTCCAATAACCTTCAAATAGAGAAGTATCCCTGTTTCAGAAGCTCTACGCTTCTCAAGGTGAAGCTTGCTTTATTTATATGTGGGATTATATGAAGCCTGTGACGATGGCAAACTGGACAAGATGCTGGACTAGAAGACTCTGTAAGTCCTATACAGAACCCTTTTAGCAAAGGACATTGATATTGAATATAAAGCAGCATTAATTTTCTTTGCATTGATTTTCATTAGACTGTATAATAGTACCAAATTTAAGCTGGGGAAATGCATTTACTTATTACATTAAAAATACAGCTGGATAAAGCAGCTCTGGGAGTCGTCCATTTGAAACTGTTTTCCAGGATGGATTTCTGATCAGAAACCATTTCTTCAGATGGGTAAAATTGTTCCTTTTGAAATTCATATCCATCTCTATTTTTAATGTGTGTTATTTCTGTCTTGCCTGTCCTTTGTGTCTTGATTACAGCACAGTTCACTGGACCTTGCCAAAATGAACTGTTAATCAGTTCTCTCTCTTTTTTATCATACTTCCCTTCAGGTCAAAGATTAAACTTACCGAAATCTTATTGAGGCATGAGCTGTTGGAAGAGAAGAATTGGATTTTCTCTGGAGCAAGGACCTTAAAATCTGACACAAATATAAGTCACTGTGATTCTAAAAATATAAACAGTATGTCATTTGATTCTAATTGTTCTTCATTGAAAATGAATGTAAAAAGATTAGATTTAATATAGCATTTTGGTGACAATTACACAAATTATGCATAAGCAGGGCTGTGGGATTTTGTTATAAAAAAGAAGGGGTAACTTAAGAAAAGAGTGATATAGCTTTAGGTGCTGCCTGTTAGAAAGAAAATAATAATGTGTTAAATAGGATTTATGAAAATCAGATTACAAGACTTTCAAGTTAGGCAGCTTTCCAGAGGTGCAAAGAATAATGGCCCTCTTTATATCAAAGTAATCAGCTTTCGCACTTACACAGAGTCCATTTACTGACTCTTCTAGGAAATGCTCTATTTTGCTGCCCACCTCAACTAATTACTTTAAAGTTAAAGGAATGGATTAGTGGGAAATAATCATTCTAATGCTTACTAGCTTGCTGGAGCTTTGGTAAAGTTGCAGACCATCCATCAATAGGGAATAAAATACATTGTCATAGCATTAAAACTTCTTTTAAAAATCTCTGAAATAATAAAACAATGGTAGCAATGTAAAGCTGCTTGAGGTCTTGATAAAACTTATGTATAATTTCAAATAGAAAGCTAAGAATTGAAGACTGTAATGTTTCATAGTCAAGGGTTAGACATAATAAGATGACAGCATCTCTGCAGATTAGCGCTGCAATGCCTGTGAGCAGAATCCTGATCCTTCAATTTAGTGTCCAGGACTCTTTACATAAAGAGAATCAGGAGAGGTAGATTCTTGAAGATGGCAGTCCACAGATCTCACACACTGAGAGGGAAGCCACCCAGAGTAAAGCACTAGGAAATGCTAACTGTGGCTGAAATCTTGCCTTTCAGAGCTAAGGCAGAATTAAAGTGAAATACTACCTCCTGATGGGAATCCTAAGCTTTGCTTTTCCAGGTCACATTTTCATTCTTTATTCTTCAGGGGCACTGAAGGGTGGTACAAGACAATAGTTTGAAATCAGGAATGGATATTTTTCTTATCTCCTTTCAACTATTGGTAAGTTAACGTACAGTCTGAGGCAGCTGTCTAGGATCCCTCTAAACACAGGGCAGAGAACAGAACTTTCCTTCCACCTGGCTTAGACAATGTCTTGGAAACACTCTAAATTCTGCTGGACAAGGCCTACAGCAAGAAGACCTAACTTCAATGTCAATCCTGCTTTGAGCAGGGGGTCCTATTAAAGGACTTCTGTAGTCCTTTTTGACCTAAATTACTCTGTGATTTTGTGACCTTGGGACAGGATAGCTCACAGAGTATCCCCAGGATGGGGCTCTGGACAAAAGCTCTGGAATGGTTTGTTTCTGTTGTACTCAAAGTGAGACAAGATAATGTCTTCGGACGATCATTTATATGGCAAAAATAATGGATTCAGAGGCAGCTCAAGGCTTCTCAAAAGAGTACTCAGGGCTAAATGTTGCCATCTGACAAAAGGCGGGCTCTCTATACCCTGGAAGCAGAAGAGAATAGAGGAAGTAAACATATTAATCAGAGTCTGCAGGTCCAGGGTTGAAGCGAAGATAATGGCTTCTGCTCCTGAAAGAGTCTCCTCTCCTAGAGTTGCTGCCAGGGCACATGTGCTGACTGCTCCCTCAGCTGTTAGGGAGGTTAGCTTGGTTAGCTTGGTTTTCCAGGACCCAAAACCAGACAAAATATTGGTGGTTGTTCGCCACTATTCAGAGTTTACTACGGCCATAACTGCCGTCTTTGTCTATGCAGAGCTGACACCATGTAAGTCCACCCTTAAAACCAAATTAAGATCTCTTTTCCTTTTTTGAAGCTGGGTCAAGATAAAGAAAGCATGTAAATTCACTCACCGAAACACAGAGGGAAGGGATGTCTACAAGCCCAGAATCTGAGTTGTCCTATGGAGGGAGTTAAATCCAGGAAAGAACAGAGGTACATGCTGGTCCTACTCTCTGTCTTAACACAAAAGGCATCTCAGTTCCATCTGAGCTCTGTAAGAATGATACAAAGCGGGACTTTTTTTCTAGGGCAGGTTGTGATGATGCCTTCCCTCTGGGCAGTCCAGGCTTGCTTGGAGACCCCTGTCCGAGAATAACCTCTGCAACACTGGTTTTTAAGTCTCAGCCCACTTCCTTCGGTTGCATCCTAAACCCTAAAGTCTGCTGGAGTGAGGCGCCGAATGCAGTTTTGTAGTTCAAATGCAAAATCTTTCAGCAATGGGATGTCTACTGTGGCCATGAGCTCTACTGGCAGAGCCTGCATTGAGCGTGCATGCTGTGCCCTGCTGTCTCTGTCTGTATGACTCACGTATGGATGCAAACACAGACACCTACTAAACATTTACAAAAATCCCGAGTATACACCTACAGCATAAAATGCAGCACTATCTTAAGTGCAGCCTCTGGCCCCTTCAAATTCTGAAGTCTTAAAATAGGCCTGGTCAGGCCAGCGAAGGCTGTGGTTACGGTCCCTTCCGCGGCTGATCCAAAACCCAGCCTGCAAATGTCAAGAGGAATGTAAAGTATAATTATTCCAGTAAAACAATAAGAACGATGACATAAAAGCTTTAAATACTCACAGTGCCTTTCTTACTTATATGCCTGCAGCTGTTGTCTACTCTTTCAAGATTAACACAACTCTGAAGTGCAACTCCTAGTGACTTAGTAAAAATGGAGATTTTGGTGAAGTCTGGGTCACGGGCACTCTAATAATAAGTTAGACTGAACAAGCACTTTGCATTATTATTTTTTTTATCATTCTAATGACATTTGTTACTTTTTATTCTTCTTTACAATAGCTTGATGACGGTTTCCTGAGTGATTCTCAAAGACCCTAAGCTAATTAGGGTCCAACAAAAGTACATGCAAAGAATTTTAAACTTTAACTAGCTTTTGCACATTCTCCTTCATTACTCCCTCCAGATTTGTAACGGTTCATGACATTAACTTTGATTCCCTTGGGTTTGTTTCTTCTTATGCATTCTAATATTTGCTTAGCTTGTACAAATAGCTGTGATATTTGCCCTGAAAATTCCTCATTCTAAATTAAAATGGCCTGCTGATTCTTTATTTCACATTAAAAGCTTTTAAAGGAATTATCATCTGGGTTAGGAAAAGCCACACAGTTAACATAAGAGTAACACCAAATTTTTCCAGAGGTTAGAGAAACTTGTGTATGTTTTGAGTTCTTATTTATTTGTCATTTAGGTGGCTTTGTAGTGCTTTTTACTTTTAGGAAACAGCCACAGGCAGACATACAATGGAAATGATTCTGTCACTGAATTTTCTGAGCATATTAAACCAGGAAACACTGAAATACAGGAGAAGGTCTGTTCCAGTAAGACATCCAGGAGAATCTTCTTGATAAAGTTATTTTTTATGTTTATTTCCATTTTTTAACACAAAGAATGAGGCTATTAGGTACCTCTTTGAATCTCTTGAGCTTTTGAGGTTTAACATCTATATATGGTAACTTTTCTTACTCTATTTATCCTTTTCAGGACACAAAAGTACACATTTCTTGCATGCTCTAAGTGCTCAGAAATATGTTTCAACCGTGCATTTGTATGAAGTGTATATATATATGTTTATGTTACAGCAACAGCAATAATTCAGAAGACAAATTTTGAAGTTGTATAAACAAAAAGATGAAGATTATGGGAACATAATTACTTAAAAAGTACTGCTTGCTTTGATTTTTTTTTTCCCTTTCTGTGGTCAATTTAAATTTTCACTCGATATATAGTCTGATCTGGCTTACCTTCCAGGGCTCTGAGGGCACGACCAGCCTTGACTGACCCTGCCCAGCATCCCCTGGCACCCCAGCCCTGGGGAGCCTGCAGCCCTCCTGGTCCCTGCATATTCTCATTCAACCAAGAGACATCACACTGACATGAGGGAGAAAAGTAACCAGTTACAAAGGTCATGAAACCAGTGTCTTATGGTAAACACTTACTTTATCATTTACACTTATGTAAGATCTTTCAGCTTGAGTGCTTTCCATCACTTTATATTATCACTGAAGCTGACCCTGATAAATGACACGTAGATAGAAGGAAAAAGTGTAATGTCATAGAAGAAGATATTACTGGATACTGAAAATGTAAGTTTTTATTAACTGGTGATCAGAAAAATAAAAATGTGGGTTTGTTTCTCTATTTTACATAATAAGTTGATCAAAGTGTTCTCTATGGTTCTGCAAACAGGGAAGGAGGGTGGCAAAAACAGACACCAGGAAGAGTTTTATGTGAGGCAATTATTTCTAAAATAGCTGTGGCTGAAATGGAGTAACAAGAAGGCAGGCTGGTTTTCCAGTAACGAAAATGAAGACAACCCAAAAATGAAACAGTGGTCTTTGAAGTCTGTCCAAAGCTTAAGGGCTTTGTTATTTTGTCTTAGGCTAAGCTACAGATTCTCACTCTAAAATAATGTTTCTGTTGTGTTTTGCTTTAGAGGTATCTGGCTGCATTGTTTTGTCCAAGCCCTCACTAGGCAGCCTTTGCTGATCATTCAGGAAGCTGCTGTTTGGCTCCCTCTCCCATAGCACACATGAATTTTTAAGCTTTTTGAGTGTCCATGAAGTCCAATCACTGAGTCTGTCTTTGGGCTTTTAAATATGGTGACTTGAAGGTCCTCTGTTTAACATCAGTCTTGAGGATCAGGAATTTTTAATCTGACTGCCAAGGTCCTAGGACTAATGCCTCTCTTCCAGATGTATACCCTGAGGACACTCATTTTGCAGAAGTCCAGGCATGTAATTACTATGATTTACAATACACCTCTCCAAGGATACAGAGTAATTGAAGCTCATGAAAGCTAAGGGTCTCAATAATTTCTACTACTATTTTCACAATTACAGCCAGAAAAAAAATACAGAGCAGAAAAATGACACATCCTCCTCTTCTTTATTTTCCTCACTATGAGGAAAACACATGGGACTTTGTCAAGGGGTATTCTGCTATGTACAAGATAACCTTGCTTAGCTGTGTCTCGCTCTTCCTTTATTCTTCCTTCTTGTTATCAGTGACCTTCTGAAGGTCTCTGACGTGGCTAGCGAAACCTCCTTCCTTTCATGTCAGTTTTTAGATGAGTATGATCAATCTCAACAGCTGATCAAAATATATAATCACCTAATCTTGATTAGCTCCTTCTTTACCACATTGACTGTATAGACTTTGCAGACCTATTCAAAAATGCATGAATCTCAGCAGTTCACCCGTCTGATTTTCATTTATCCATACAAAATAAACATGCCAGCCTGTTACTTATCTGTAGTCCGCTCACAGGTGGAATATTCTGAGTACGGTGTTAAATCTTTGAGGACAGATAACAAACAGAGCAAGGTCAGGAAGAGAATTTCAAGTTTATAATGAAAGGTTAATTCAGCATACTGTATCACACTTTACACTGCATTAGAAAAATACAAAACCCTCCCTTTCTCTCAATGCATTGTGGAAGTGAGCAGAAAAAACCATCTACCGTCATCAAGATTATTTCTTGTAGGTGATGATTGATGAAACAGTGAGTTGAAGCTTATCACAATGACGAATGAAAAATATAATATCAAGGAAGTTAACAAACATGAGAAGAAAGACCTTGTGAGGGACTAGGAGAGAAGCATTGTAATTCGGGCTTCTATCACACTTGAATTAACTACTGATCTTAACTAAAATGCTCCAGTGTTGTTGATTTGCAGCCCAAGTCTCTTAAGGGATCAGTTACTTACAGAGTGATCGTCAGCCAAGGAAAGTTCATTTCTCCCTACTGAACAAACCAATATTTTTCCAGAGTTTTTTTGAAACAGGATAATGTCCTGGCTCCACTGAAGAAAGTAAGAGTTTTACTATTATCTTTTCTGCAAATAGAGCTTCTCACTGAAATTTCAGAAATTTAGTGGGGCAAGAACTATTATATCAGAATATAGGGAAATTAACATTATACAAGGCACCCAGTAGGTCTCAGATGGTCTCAGCTTGCAAGAGGGGTAAAAAGTCTTCCTCCTTCTTTGATATGTAAGCAAGAGTAACAGCACAGGGCCATTTCCCAGGCTTAGTAGTTGCTATGAAGGAGAAATGGGGTACACAGTTGCCTGTGAGAGGCAAGAATCCTCTCTCTGAGTCACCTAGGAACATGTATGAAATGGTATGGACAACTGTTGTCATCACAAAGTGGGTGAACTCCAGCCTATGATGAGCTGCTACAAGAGAAAAAAATGGCAAAGAGAATGAAATTGTTTACGTGTGGTTTTGGTATGGCTTGTCACAATTAAGCCCCAGCAGTGCTGCTTTGAAGAAACACTTGAAGGGATGTCCATAGGATTATGATCTTTACAGTACTCTAAATCTGAATAGTAGATTATTGAGAAATATGAGATATTAGGTATGTTGCTTCAAAGTGCTTCTAACCTCAACAAAAATAAATATAGAAAGACAAGAGGAATGAATTTATTATCAATACTCCAGCATTACATTTTGCGCAGTTGTCAACAGATATGTTTTGCAGAGCTCCTGGACAAAAGCACTTAGGCTAAAAAAAAAAAAATAAATCTGTGTGAGAATGACATGCTGGAGTGAGATTCAGCATATTTTCACTTGTGACCCAAAATGCAATTGCATGTTAGTCCTAGTGCAGTTTTTAGTCCACTTTTAATTAACTGATTTTTGGCAGTGGTCTATTTCATCTCCTCCCAGCATCCTGCTAAAGTAAAGTAAAGCCCTAGCTAATAATTACAACGATAATTTTTTAAATTTATCTCTTTTTTTTCAAGTAGTTACTGTAGCAGAGGGGATTTGAGATGGATTTTTGGACAAATACAGAGGAGAAGAGGAAGGAATGTCTAAACTTTCTGGAGGATAAAAGCTGCTTTGAGCTTGAGAGGGAGACAGTGATTAAAAGAATTGTCACAGTAGTGGGCAGAGTCAAGGAGTTCAGGAAAGTGGGCATAGCTGATAGAGCACAGATCCTTAGAAAGAAGGGAAGATGAAGATTTATCCAGCAGCAGCTTGGTACAAAGCTGCAAAGAAGAAGTTTGGCAAGGACTACAGTAAGCCAGAATGTATTTAGAGAGTTTCTCCATTTCAGATTTTAATAGCAAAATTTGCGTGCAACACATACATACACAGAAAAAAAACCCCACATCCTTCTTGAAATTAAAATTGGCCACAGTTTTGAATGAAAAGTTGCAGAACTTTGGGGGAGTTTTAAAATGAACTCCTGAAGTTTCTTCTTTGTTTTTTTATCATTAGTGTCTGAAGCAATACACTGAAAGAAGGGAAAATTAAAAAGGGAACACTTGAATTTCATCTGATGATTTCATTCACCTTTTATCATCATACTTAGCAATTACATAGGACTGTAACTGAGCTATGCCAACCATAAAAACAATGCTACAAATATCTGAAATCACAGGGACTCTCTTGAAAAAGGTTTTGTTCCTTTAGGGAATGATAGAGCTTAAGTGTGACTTTAATTGAAGTTAACTGGAGTTGTTGGCACTCAGCATTTTGAAATCCTAAACAAGAGCATAGAAGTCTAACTCTTGATTTGCTTGTGTATAGTATGGCATCTATTTCAGTCACAACTACATATGAAAGAATAGCAGAGAGTTCAAATATATTAATATATTTGTTTTGCAGAAAAACTTAGAGTGATGCAGAAAACTAATGGAAATTAACAGCCCTATAAATCATATTACATGATGGAAGCCAATGTTTAGCAACTAATTTGGGTTTTTTTCCTTCCCTATCAAACAGTTACTCAGGAAAGGCATGATCCTCAGAATTTTTCTGGTTAACTTTGCTGGTCATACTTTTATCTTTCCAGTCTTGTACAGCATCATCAAAGGTAACAGTAGGAATTATTTCCCATTGAACGTTTATAAAACAGTAGCCACTGGTGTGGTACAGTATGTATTCCAGGTTGTCCTGTATTTATTAAAAGTTAAAGATTCCATTATACTTAACCTGAAATGCCTAGGGAGTGTAAGAATGTGGGTGGTTAAAAAGATAATTCCTCTATTATATGAAAATAGCTTCCAATAAAATGAAAAGCCTCTCACAGGTGAGGACACTCAGAAGAAAGGTGGTGGTGGTGGTGTAAAAAACTTTGAAGTAAAAATAAGAAAAGGGACCAGAGATTGCATTTCTTCAGTAGAATTTATTTGGAGTATTGACCTGAAGAACTGCAGTGATAGCATACCATAGAATTCCAGAGCAAAACACAGTAAATCGTTAGAGAACATTTGTATCAATGCAGTAGAATTTCAATATTCTAGAAATTGATGCTCTAGAAGTTGAGTTTAGGAGTGTTTCTCATTAGAAAGCAAATAGTTTTACAGGCCCACAAATGTGTTCTAATTTTCAGTGGATTTTTTTTATGAATTGACTTATTTTTCATAATTTATCCAGCCAAGACTGCAGCTATGGTTTCATTCTAATCATCCCTAACCAGGAATTAGAAAATGTACATGAGGGAAATAGTACAATTATCTTCCTTATAAGAAAAAATGTGATTGTGTTTTGGATCTCTAAATTTTAAACACAATTACTTTACATAGAAACCATATGCTGCCCAGGTATCCTTGTATCTATTTCCTTCAAAAGTGGGAAGCCCATCGTCATTTATAATAGGCTAGTGCTGCCACCTATAGCAAAAGAGACCTTGCCTTTTCGCCTATGTCAAGCACAGTGCAAACTGAGTTATATTAGAAAGAAAAGAATATATAGAATTACAAAGGGAAAGTAGAAAGTGGATGACGGTTCACTGAAAGTTGTAAATGAAATCTACGTGCAACAAGAATAATTATTTTTATAGGTTCCTCTTCACTAATTCATTTCCTAACATTGTCACAAAAATAATAGTTGGCAAAGTCATATAAATCACATTCCTCAAAACAGTTTTTTTAATCCTGTGAATCCCAGTCTGATCATGATGATAATGTCAAAAATATACTTAAAATTGAGCTAAAACTTACTTTTTAAACTACATACTTCAGATGTACTTTTCTAAGTTGCCTGGACAATGGATAATAATATGGACAAAACTAATGTTTTCCAAGTTTTGCATATTCTTATTTACACAAAAGCGACTTCTGTCATGGCCAGTTTTTCAAGCTGACAGGTACAAGGCAGCTAATAGATTTAAGGTATTCATTTGGAAAACCAACCTTACTTCTACACTCATTCGATAGACTGTCACCAATCCCTGGATATTCTAAATTTCTGAGCTACAGGACAGTCCTGTTAAGGATTGTTTAAACAACAAGCTGATGCATAGCTAGTCATCAAAAGCAATTGCCAACTAGTAAAACACACTGACATATTGAATTCACCCATGCTTCTGGGAAATTCAGAGATTTTATTGGTTCTTTAAAAGATATGTTAATATAGGCAGTCCTTATTTCCTCAGTGTTGGCAGGGATGATATGTACACTGGTAGGTCTGAATTGCACACTGGGAATGCCAACCCGTGACAGAAAATATTTTTTTCAAAATCTGAAGGCAAAACGCATCAGTAATATTACGGGATAGAAGTTTTCTTGGCTTAATCCTCACTACCATCCCTAGCAATGAGACATGGCACCATTTCTCCCTTGGTTTTGTAGCCTGTGATATGGTGCTACAGTTTATTAGTTGGACATTTCCTCCAGATACGTGGCTTCTTTTCACACAAAGAAATACAAAGAGGGATGAAAGTTCCTGTTAATGCCATAGTAGCTGTAGCCAATACCAGTGAGAAGATTAAGAAATAGCACTTACTACTGATATAGGGAACAGAGACTGGAGCTAAAAGGAATCAGTCTCCAATGCAGTGAGTATATATATTCTTCACAGGCAAAATGCAAATGGCTTGTCTTGAGTCACAGGACATTACTCTAAAGCCCACAATACTTTTTATGGGGCTTTAGCTGAATTATACAATTCTTGGGTTTTTATAGCAAATAAAGAAAAATATCCAGAAAACATACAGGTTATTAATGAGTGCTCACTAATTGTTATATATGTATTTTGTAGGGTAAATATTTGTTTATACAGTTGGAATGGATCACTGTAGCTTATATATAATTAATTATGTGTCAAAGATTAGTAACGTTTCCTATTCCAATGCTCATGCTTATTTTAAAAATCAGAACTCTTGCAAAGTAAAAGGAATAATGATTAATATTAACAGTAGTAATAATAATAGTACTAGAATTTTATGTATATTAATTTTTCTTTATATTTACATGAAGAGAAAGATAATAGGAAAGATTACTTAGATGAATCTTAAAATCTCTACCATTTCAAGTCTTTAACAAACAAGTTAGACAAACATCTGTCAACTATGATTCTACCTTGAAGAAAGGAATAGACTCAGTAACATTTCTAGGTTTTCTGTAGCCTTAGTTTGTGATTTCACAAAATTACCTGCAGCAATATTACCTTGATGCCTTCCTGCTCTTCTTATCTGCCTCTGCCCTTCTTTTCTCCTTCCCATTACTTAACCCCAGCTTAGCCTGCACAACTGTTTGTATGGCCATACTCTGAACAAACATGCAGAAATCTGAAAGAAAAACAAATCTTGAAAAAAACATATTTTTTAAAAACAGATGCACTTTAAACTGTTACTGTTAATGAATACTTTGTCTTTCAAAATCACAGCTTTCATTTCTGTGATACAGTGATTTTCTATATTAATTTCATAGGAGTACAGGAATTCTGAATTTCTACAATGCATTCTGAGCCATCACGTTATCCTACCACAAGGTTCACATAGAGCTATTTACCTCGTAAACAGCACTGTTAGTAACAACAAAATCCAGCCTATATCCAGCCCGTAAAACAGAAACTATAGCTTGCAAACCATTTGAACAAAGAACACTTATTATATAGTTCTTCTTAGAAGATAAGCAAAATGAGACAGCAGGTCTTGTTCACCAGGGCCTTTCAGCAGATGTCTAATTTAAAGCACATGAGCAATTCCAAAATCAAAGCACCTGCTTGTACGCATAAGGGTTTTGTTGAATCTCCCGCAGTAGTAGGAATGAAGTAAGTGAAGGATGCCATAGCAACAGTAACACAGAAAGCTCTTTCTGAAAAAGGGGGAATTCACAGCACTTTTCCATATTTAATGCAGGCCTCTATGTTTATTTTGCAATTTTAAAAATTTTAATTTGCAAAATTTTTAAATTAAAGTATTCACAGGTAGTGTTCCCCAACAGTCCTGAATTCTTAGTGTGGAAACAGCAGGTCATAATAATTCCATTGACTTCATGCATTAGTTATAAAGTAAAAGAATAAAGAAGTTGTTTCTTCTGAGTACGTAACCAAGGTACATCAGCTGACCAGTAACTGCCATATTAATAGATTTTTTAAGCCTCAAGCTTGTCATCAGTTATAAGAAATAATAGCACAGAATGTTCCTTGGAAATTTGCAAAATCTGGGAAGGCAAGATGCTCAGTGTATCTCAACATTGACTGAAAAAGCACCATGCCTGTACATCATTGCTATAATTTTCTGTATATTTGTGTGGGAATAGAAAATAATTTAGCTTGTACATTTGTTCACAAAAAACATCCTTGATACTCTTGAAGTCAGTAACAGATACTTTTACTTTGCTTTCATTTGATAAAAGCACACAAGAATAAAAAGTTTATCTTTGATATGTATTGCTGGTGACCCATTGCAACTAAATCATCTAAACAGTTATGATCCTCCCCCTATAATAAAGTGGAGAGGGACTGGAAACTTCAGTTCAGCCACATGTAAGTGTCTCAGATGGGATGACATCTTCTATCTGCTCCCGTACACTGGCTGTTGAAGACGACTAGATGACCACTTAAAAATAGATGCCTAAATTTTAGACCTAGGCAAAACATGCAGATATCATATTTGGACATCGCTTAAACTTTACAATGCTATTGTCATACCTGTGCAAAGAAATCCTTTAACCCCACAGGGACTTTTGGGCACAAATGAAAGTTCACTAATAAGTGTAAGATTTATACAGATTACCATTTCATTTGTGGCATTTTCCTAAATACTTTGGAAGCAGTATTTTTTGGTTGTATTTATTTCATATATATACAGGTAGAATTTTACTCAGAGGGGCTATTGGCTATTTCAACTCTGATTGAAATTAACCAGAATACATTAATTAATAAGCAATAAGGACCATGAGGCATAGCTTTGTCTTCACAAATAAAGAAACTAACAATGCAACTGTGTGAAATAAGATGCTATTTATCTGTAAATGTCTGAGCGGATCGAAGGCATGAATAATAGCACTACCACCTTTCAATACATTAATGCGAGCAAGCTGTCACAATGTCTTTATTTTTACTGCTTTTTTTCACTTCAGCCAATCTGTTATTTTCAAGACCTTTGTATTTTCTCTTGCAGCACTTACCCACACAATTAAATAAGAAATACAGGTGAAAAGGTGTTAATTTACTAACAATGAGATGTGAAGTTCAAATCAGAATTACATTCTGGTGAAATTAACACTGAAATAGTAGACAATATGATAAAATGAACTAAATGGCATTATATTGCAGAGAAAGAAAAAAAGAGCTGGAATTCAGCTTTTTTTTAATGCATTAGTATCAGAAGGATTTATCCCACATTTCATAAAACGGGCATTGCCATTCCCACTGGGCCTGAATTTTCATCTAAAGCCCCCTCTACTAGCTCCTTGTACAAATTACAGTTTTGAAGCTGCACTAGATAAATCTTGTTATAACAAATAGAAACTCCAAATTAGTAAAACTTAACACTAAGTTGACAAGTGTTGCCCCTCACCATGAAACACGAGTGACTTGGAGAAATGCCTGCTTGTATGTATTACTATGAGTGTTGTCTTGCAAAACAGGAGAGGTTTTGATTTATTTTAAGAACTCTACCACTGGTCAGCATTTCTCCTTTCATAAAGTGCTTTCACTCTACCAAGATGTGGGATATCTGTTTCTCCTAGACTCTTTTATCCTTGCCAAACAGGGTTTGACATCGATTATATGAAGGTGTAACATAGAATGCCATCAAATAGTTTATGATCTAAGACTGGAAGCATGAATTGTGATTAATCTGTGTCAGGGATTAAATTTACAAACACAGGTAGGTCTGTTAATCACACTACTAGTTACGGTGTCCCCGTCTAGCCTCAGTAACAATACTGCTGACTCAATAGAGAAACAGAAGAGTATACAGGGCAAAGATGTCCCAAATCACAGTAGTCAAACATAGAGGTGTTCTAGTCATGATACGAAAATAACTCTTTTTTGGCAAGCGTCTCCCTAAATGTATCTTCCTGAAACTTTACATATGCAGATGTTCTCCCCCAAAAATCACACTATCAAGTAATATCTGAGTCTGCTGGAGCTTCTGGAGTCTAGTCAGACACTGCTCAAGCCAGCTTTGCTGTTGTGCAAAGGACACGTGACAGGTGGTTGCAGAATTGGCATCTCTGTGGGGAGATCATTGTAATTTTTAAATAAAGTCCATTTTCTCAATGGAATCTTAATTTGGAAAGAGTCAAGTTACAGATCCTGTGTGCAACCCAGTAAACTATATTTAAGTCTTAAAACAACACAGACAATTGACAATGTGCCTGACACAGCAAAACCTATTTTTGACAATTGGATAATTGCAGTCTGTCTTCCCTGAACAGCATATACTTGAGAGCTGAAAGGACAGCTACACATATATATATAAATCTCAAACATGAATATTTAAGAAGGAAATTCTACCTAAAAGTAAGTGTAAAATTCCCAGTTTGAATTCCTCGCTGTCATCCAATAGTGGCAAAAGATTATTAAAATAATTAGGATTAGGTTTTGGTTTTTTTTAACCCGGTGTTCCTATTTCTGATTACACCTTCAAAAAAAGCAGTAAATTAAAATTTAAAGCATTAAAGGGGCCTCCCCTAGCAGGAGTCTCTACTTAATTCATTGCAAGTCTAACCACCAATATCTACTTGACCATACCTAGCTTTAGGTACCCAAATGGGTCACCTAAACTTAAAGCAACTTGTCCATAACTCCTTATCTAGTCAAAGAAGATACCCATCCAATTTTATGTATGCTGATATTCCCCCTCCATTCACTTTATAATTACTATGCCAGTATCTTAGGCACACCAATTAGACGTATAAAGTTAGATGGGATGAAAAAGAGTGTATGTAAATAATTTGATGCAAAGCACTCTTACATATTTGCTCTTCCTTCTCCTCTGATGCTCCCTGCTCCACCACTTCTTTCAAAATGCCAGAAATGTGCTTTAATGATAAGTAAGTTAAACCTTAAGACTGGCAATAGAATTATCACATTAACAAAAAAAATACTGCTGTTCTACAAGATTTGTGATATTTACTCCACATGGTTAAGTGAAGATATTCAAATATCCTCTGTGTAACAAACCAGAGAGAAGAACAAAATTTTTCTTCTGAAAAATGAAAAATAGGAGACCGTCATGTTTTAGTGTCTTAAAAATTCCTTTCTGCAAACTTGGCTTTCCATTTTCATACCAACACAGATTAAATAACATTATTCTTACCAGACATATCTTAAGATCATAAAATCACTATGTAAACCAGTTGTCAGGAAAGACCCAATAAACCCAGAGGGTCACAAATACACAAATGATTTTGCGACTTGCAGCACCACCCACTTCACATGTTAGTGAGAATTCCCTGTGTAATGAGAACTACTATTTCTCTTGTTAATAAGCTCTATGAACTCACTACAAAATTAAATTTTTTAAAAATGTGTGTGAAAACCCCACAGATTTTTGTTTCTTGCTCATAAAAAGGCAGAATGTTCTTCAAAATGTTTTGTTTAAAATGTTGACACGGGTGAGATCCTGTGCATTTGTTATGAATGTAATATCTTATTTTTATGTATATCCTACTTCTTTAATCAGTTTCTATCTGTTAACTTATGAATGCAGGCATCAATTTTGAATCTGTTGCTTAGTTTGGGTGTGGATCAGCATTCATGTTAATAGGTATATGAGCAAATATATGACAATATGTGAGAATTGCATATTCAATATTTGTATACTGCATACATGAAGTATAGCACATATTTTAATGATACAGTATTTTATCCTTCAGGTCAATTTACCTCCACAACAACAGGAAAATAAAATTAATAAGACATACATTTATTATCTAGATCAATCCAGACTCAATCCTGTAAACATTATTTTCAACGCATTTAACTTAAGTGTCCTATAATTTAATCAAGACATGAACTCAGAAGTACCTGACAAACAAGTGAAGTTAAGAACCGGTATATATAAGCTTGGAGACTGAAACACTGTGTGTAGGCAGGGTCAAGCATGGTACTTTCTCTATGTATATCTGTGAGTATATGCCATTGATTATGTCACAAAAGCAAACAGATTTTCCAGTCTCAGAACTGTTAAAAACAAGAAAAATCCAACCATCTATGATGGTTGATTTATGATAACTATAAGCTCCATTTGAAAAGCATAAATGAATGAGTATCAAAATAAAAAACAAGCAATCCTCTAGGCATCCAGCAAATGCAATGGCTTTTAAACACACAGCATCATCCAGCTTCTTGTTCAAATCTCATTGGTACATGTGTAAGTTTAAATCAAACTAGAAAGTTGGTTTTCAAAATAATTGACATAAGCCATGATTCATTGTCTGGGGTAAATATATATATATTCTCTAAGGCATATATTAAGGAACTGGAACCATTGTTTACTACTTCAGCATCAAAATACAACTTAAGCACTCATGCAGCTATTTTTACCTAGTCACTTATTTTTACACATGCTTTAAGCTAAGTAAATGTATTTTCAATGCGTCACAAAAGAATGAGTTCTACAGCTGATGCATTGGTATCTTCTCTGTCAAGCAGATGTCATTCCATAAGCCTATCCTAATCCTCTAGTCAGACAAGGAATTGATTTTTCTTTTTAAAGCAGCCTTAAACATTATAGCTTAAGGGTAAAAGTGTCAGATTATGCTGTCTTCAATATATGTTTCTCAAGTATTTCAGAACAGGTATGAAATACGTTATAAGTTACAATTCCCCAAAGGTAAGGTTGTACATGAAGAATGTTTACTAAATGAGGGCCCAAGAATATACTATGAAACATCCTAAAATACACTCTCAGCTGGTGCAAAATTTGTAACTCATATATTAAAAAAGCACTGATGTCTTGCTTGCTCAGGAAAAAATGTTCAAAATTTATAGAATGGGGCATTAGTTGGTTCTTGGTATTGTCCTTGGATGTGTCTTTGTGTCTTCAATAATTTGTGCACATCTGAGATTTTACCATAAACACATCACAAAATGGCTCCAAATTCTTAGGCAGTGTGTTTTCTGTCTTTATCTTAACATAATTTTCTGATAAGTTTATGGAAAAGGATTAAGAGGCATTCCCAATAGAAGTAAGGGTAAGTGGAAGAAAGATTGCTGTGGTGATTCAGCTCAACATTGTATGGAAGGAACATGCCACAACCAGAAGCACTGAACAAGAAACACTGCTAAAATTATGATCAGGAGTCATCCATATGAGATTTTGTCAAAGGCCTGAGTTTTCTCTTATCAGTCAATGGAGTTATATCATCTCAGATATGAAATAACTCTTTCAGAAATAATTTCAAGCACAGAAAAGCACATCCAGTGACAGCAAACATGAGTGAAAATAGCACATATTAAGTTATTCTAGGTTGATGCTCAGTAGCCAGATTCTCAGTAAAGTCAATTCACGTGAGGTCATTTTCTTTATTAGTTGGCTTAGCCCCGGAAGAGTCACTGACTAACAAGTAGTACTTAAAGCAATCTGATCTAAAGCTGTATTTTTCTCCTGCAGATGTTTTTAGAACATCTCAGTGAAGTTGAGGAAATTGACTGTGGTCATGGTTTTTAGCTTGCGAAAAAGGAGAGGAAAAACAAAGCAATTTGTTTAACCAGAAAGGGAATATATTTATACAAATACATGTTTCTTGAATAAAAACTGATCTCACTGGTCTTGTTGCCAGACAAAAAGTCAATTTTTTGTCAACCAAACTTTTTATTCTACTCCTGCCTCACTCTGCTATGCAATATATCTATATTTTAGTACAGCATTGTGCTCATCCCATCTGTGCACCTCAGCAAAATCAGCACTTGCAGAGAGGAATGCCTCCTCCACTTTCTGTCAGCAAGGTGAAGAAATGAGGTATGAAGATAGCCCCTACTTTCACTCAGTTTGTCAAGGTTTAAATGACTACACAAATGAGAAAACAGTCCCAGTGTATTATCTTCTTTTGGAGAAAATGAAGAAAGTCTCCTGACAATATTTTGTTTAAACAGCTTGTCGCACTGAAACTCTGCATTTTCATGCGTATTTGCTAAGGGAGGTGTCAAAACCTATGATTTTCAAATGACCTAAAGATACCAGAAAAATTGTATCCTCCATGAAAAGAAATTACATTTTACTTCTGATTTGCAGTTGAGTGAAGCGACTAGATTCTTTACAGCTAACAAGCATGGAGGAAAAACTACAAGTACAATTTGTTCGATATCTGAGAAAATCAGGCTACGTGTGCCTGTGCCAAGGTGATATTGTAATGCATATATGCACAAGTTAAAAACTTGCTTTATCTAGATTACTGATAAATTAAAAATAAAATGTAAGCTTATGCACACTCCCACAGTTTGCACTAGACGCATACAGAGGATATGGGCACTTGGGAAGCAAACTGATGTTCCAGATACCAAGAGGAGAATGGAGGAAGGTGTTTAACATTAAAGAAAGAAGGCAAAAAGTTGTAAAAAAAGAAGTACAGAAATAGACTGCATTCACTGGAAGCAGAGATTTAGATAAGGATAGAACCATGAATACACTTAAGAACTGAGAATGAAGTATTTGAACTGCATTTGGAATGAAGGAAAAAATAACGGAGATCACAGGAGAGTGAGATGGAATTGCAATGGTAAGGATGAAAAGAAAGAGTAGATTCTGAGATAACAGAAGAAGGAGAAGTAAAAATATATGCAAAGAACCTAAACATGAGAAAAACAGGGCAGAGGTGTTAAGGAATTTTTTTGTTGTTGTTATGACAAAAGGATGACTGACACTATGTGATAAGCAGATCTTCCATAAGGAACAATTATTTCAGAAGACAAAGCCAGGTTTAAAAAAATAACTTGTAAAGATTTCTTATTGTCTCATTTTTGAGGGGAAAAAAATAGCTTTGATAAATAACAGAGTTTGGTTTTGCTTTAGAAAAGCCAGAAATAACAACTTGATTCATGGTTATTACTATACCTTGTGCCATGACTAGGACAGTACATTTGCCACAGTACATTTTGTGAAACAATTCCAAACCAACCAAAAATACCACAGATAGTTTAGAATATGCTGTGGAACTGATTGGAAATATGTTTGTGTCAAATTATGAAATCCATCTTTTGTGGATTAGAACATCTGAGACAGTGGGCCAAAGGCCATTGAGCATCTCGTCCCTTCTGCACCAAAGTACTTTCTACTAGAAGAAACACTGCATTTTAGTGATTGCAAGTGGAGAAGCTAACCACTGCTAAAAAAAGGAAGGGATGGAGCTGGGACCTTTCTTCATAAACCTGTAAGAAAAGGGTGACAGAAACTGTTTTAAAACATTATGTTCCTTAATAGAGAGAACAAAGAGAACAAGAAATGGACCAGATTAAGAAGGCAGGAAACGCTTCCTGGTTTATGAATAACTAATTAAATCTTGTAGGAGTGGAGTCAGGATGTTGCATTAAAGGTAGCTCTCCACTGGTACCTACACTTGTCCTTGGTGAGAAATTCCTTTTCTAAATGTCCCTATTGGAAATACTGTCCCCCTATGGTTTAACCTGAAACTCACAGGTAGATAAACACTAACAGCATTTGTACAAGCTTATTTACATCTTATATAAAGTTTGAAGCTCTGATGTCAGGTAGCGAGACAGCAAGTACGGTGTGACAGACCTGAAACCAGCATTCCTGAATTTTCCAAACCATAGCTCTTCACTGTGCACTGTGTGACCTTGTGCACAGATAACCTTTCTACCCAGGTGAGCTGTTCTATCTAGACCCTGAGAACCAGTTTCTTTGGTGTGTGTAAGCACAGTCCTCTGCATCCTTTGCAAGTGGATGAGACATCCAGAGCAACACTTGTGTGTCAGATGTCACCTGCTCCTTCACTGGTGAAGGCTGTGGACATGCTGAGCATCCAGGAACAGACACAGTGGAATGAGGTTGTGATTATATGGAAAGTAAGATTGGAAAGACCGAAATCAGTAAGATTAAAGAGAGATAGATTCCCAATATATCTTGGTATCATGCATTTACCTCTCTTCTCCAAAAGGATATGGGGTGTCTTCATACCTTCCTGAATGTTTTAACACTTTCCTGCTTCATCCACTCACTGCCCAGTGACACAAAATCCATGGTCTATTGCTGCTCAGATTAAATCTTCCTTGATCCTCTTAATCCTTTTAGGCTTTTGTTATATGGGTTTGCGTGTTTACTGCTTTGCTAAGAGATGACAGGAGACAAAGGGAAGGGGAGGAGGCGGAGCAGAAAGTTGATGTATAAGCAGTTGCCATGGGTCAGGGCAGTGAAACTTCATAAGGGCAGGGGGGACAGGGAGCAAAGCTGCCTGACCAGGGCTTGCGGGAAGGATACCACCGCAGTTAAAACCTCCTTCCCTGCACTGAGCCAGGAGCTGCTGTTCTAACCCCTTCCCACCTACTTGACAAAAGCCCTATCTCCCATGCCTATTTTTGGCAAAAATGCTTTATTTCGAAGTGCCCATGCCTTTTATGCTTTCTGAGAGACCGTCA
This sequence comes from Limosa lapponica baueri, assembly GCA_002844005.1. Lineage (NCBI taxonomy): Eukaryota > Metazoa > Chordata > Aves > Charadriiformes > Scolopacidae > Limosa > Limosa lapponica. The sequence continues at coordinate 1,104,993 of KZ505700.1, forward strand.
AGATCCTAAGACCTACAGTTCCTGCCCCACAGGGTCCTCACAGCCAGATCTCTGGTCTCTCCAAGTAAACACCATCTGTGCTTACCCCAAGCACGCAGACCCTACCCAATCCTTACCCTTGGTGCACCCCTTCCCTCCACACTCTCCCCTGTTCTGTGCTAGGTACTCAGTGCCCCTGGATCCACTCTCCTTGTACCAACTCTCTGCCACCTCCTGCAAAAAACTTTCATATTAAGAAAGAAAGTAGCTGTAAGGAAAGATCAAAACCTAATGGGGTAACATCTGCTGCTGAACAGAAATGAGTCATCAATACTGTTTATACAGAAATAAGACTGCTCCCTGAAAAAGCCAATGTAGCACACAACTTGTAAGGAGATGGACAAGGGAAAGGCTGGGGATGGGTGTACTGTCATGTCTCAGAACTTTTAAAATCATGAGCTAGGAGAGAGGTGGAAGGCCAACATGGGGTAAGGATGAAATAACAGACCAACACGGTGAAACTGTGATAGATACCTGTTACAGGCTGCTTGATGAAGAAAAGGAAGAAGATGCATTCTTCAGGCAGATGACCTACAGGGGCAGGCATAGTGTCTGCTGTTGTGGAGAAAAAACTAATGGCCCAAATATTCATTATTCAGTCTGGAACCTGTGTCCCAATAGCCCATTTTAGGCACCTGAATTAGACCCCCATGCTCTGTAGAAGGAAATCTCTTTTCCAAGTAAGGCTGACCTTCTTCCCTGACACTCACCCGTACTGGCTGACCTGGAAGAAAACGTCCTTCCCAAAGCAAGAAGTCTTACTGCCCAATGGAGTGCACTTGATTCCTGCCAGCAAACCTGCTCCAGCATGGGCTCCTCTCTCCATGGGGTCACAGGCCCTGCCAGGAGCCTGAGAAACCCCAAACTAGGAAGAAGTAACTTGTTTCTTTTGTCTCAGGGGCTTAGCAGTAAGTAAGGTGTGTGAGGGAAAGCACCAAAAGAGTCTGCTGTCATTTCAGAGACTAAAGAGCTGTCCTAGCTTGCAAAATACTTATTTCCAAATTTTAAAAGGCAACTTATTAGCTTGTATGTTCTTTCTGTTCCAGTCAGTGCTTTTACCTAATACTTCCATTTCTGCAATGGTCAATAGGGTATCAAATCCATTTTTCTCCTCATGTTGTCCAAAAACTGGGGTTTACACTAACGCATAAGACTGATCTCTCAGGATTATTTATTGATTAAGAGTTGGATTAGAACTGATTTGATCTATAGCAAACTTGAACCCTGAGGATACACTCACTGAATTATCTTTTGATAGTGCTGGTGAAGTCTTTGTTCCATTTCTAAACCACTGTGATGGAATATCCCTGTTAACACTAGTCAGATGTTTCATGAACTCTTCACACCTGAAACACTTACGATGGATCACCAGTTAATATTTTAATTTCCTATTTCCTTTGGCTTATGGGGTTGATGCTGCTGATACTTTTCTCATTATTGTTATTATTATTATTATTAATAAAGCAAGATTCTGCTACAGGAATTAAATTCTGTCATCAAAAAGCCTCTAAAAAGTATCTAATGAATTCAGCTGATGACTGAGAGTATGTGAACTATAGATGTGTTAAAGGATTAAAAGGAAGGCAGCGGTGCTTGACTTGCCTGATTCATTCAGTGACAGATGTTAGAATCAAGGAGGAGGGGGATGTTAGAAATAAGCATTTATTTATTCATTCCCCAATCTCCTGCAGCAAAAAAACTACGGTAGTGACAGTGTTCACCCACACTGAACAGCTTCGAAATGCCAATTTATGCTTAAAAAAAAAGCTGATTGTTCTGTTAACATGGAAACCTTTCATAGCACAATAAAGGAAAAAATCATCTACCTCCAGGGGCTTACCAGCTACACAGTATGACACATACGATAGCACATTACTGCAAGTTTTATTTATTCTAACTTGAAGGTCAGGATGGCAGATATTTTTGCAGAGCTCCAAGCCTAGGACTCATGCTGACCCTTTTCAGAGAGATGAGTGTGGCCCAGTATATTAGAATTCTCTATAAATAAAACCAGCATTTCTTGGCAAAGGCATGCATTTTATTCTAAATGTGGATGTTACATCTAGATTAATGACCCTCCCACCTCTCCAGTCTCTTCCTGGAATTAAAGCTGCCACAGGTAGTGTCACTAATAAAATTACATCAGTGCAAGGTCAATTATAATTCCCTCACTCTCTTCAGTCTCTGCAGAGCCAGGGAAGGACAGTCACATGGCTTTAGCATTCAGTAGCTCCTTTCCTTTGTGTATTTTGGGATGTCAAAGTTCCATTTTTATGATCTTGTTGAGGGGGAGAGAAGGGTGCTTTGAAAGAAATGATCATTCCATGATCATTCCTTTTTTTTTTTTTCCCTCTAACATTTTTTTAAGAGATGAACAAATGTTTGGCGGAGAGAAAGGTCTTCAAATCTTACATCTCAGTGCTTACAGAAATTTTTCCTTTGTCGGCCAGCCTTGCCCTCACCCTTTTCTGCACACCACCCCAGGACAGTGACCCCAGGGAGGCCGTGAAGGTAACCACTGGCGGTACTGGGATGAAAGGAGCTCCAGGAGGCAGCTGATGGTCACCACCAGGTACCACTGGCTGCCAGCCCTGTGAACAGTGGTGGTGGAATGGCATGGCACATGAGCTGTGAGCACCCATGCAGCCTCCACTATAGCTCTGAGCTGAGAACAGACAGTGATATCAAATCTGCTGGTTCCAACAGTCAGAGGACATCTGTAATTATCCACCTGTTTAGACCCTTACACTACCACACAGCTATGATATAGGTGATAATGACAACTAACTGTGATCTTCTCCTTTGCTCTTCCTTTCCATCTCTTCTCTCTCTTCCTTCACCAGCCATGAATGTGTCATGGTGTTCCAGTGGGGGTCTGCAGTCAATCGAGCAGGATTGTCCCAGAAGAATAATCTGCTGGGGTGATGTGAATGTGTTCCCAAAGCAACAGTTTGCATTTAAAAATTTTAAATCTTTTTTTTTTTTTCCTGGGATCATCAAAATCAGGCACTTGATGCCTCTCCATAGGAAAGTGTCCTTCTTTAAATATATAATTATGAATGTGTTTTCTTACAGAAAATCCCTCTTTTTAAATCCAGGCAACATCTCTTTGAATACCTAATTATTTCTTTTCATTATTCTTGAAGGGCACATACAACGACTGTCTTCTGTTAGCTATGTAGCTTTATTCTTCAACAAAATTCTGTCATTTGCTCTGGAGTTTTATATATTCATTATTCCACCATTTGCTCTGTAGCTTTATATATTCATTAAAGGGCTCCAAAACACACTATCAAAATGTCAAGCACCTTGCGGCTCTGATTCATGTCTGCTCAGCATTCAGGAATTAGCTCTAGCAAACCTTCTGTGAACTTTTAATTGCAGCTGGTACAAACTTTGTGTGCTCTCTCCCTGTCTACAAACATCTTTTGATACTGTTCTGTGATATGTTTGAAAGCTGAATCTTTTCTTTCTATAGCAAATCAACACTGTTCTTTCCATTTCCCTGACTGGCTAAAAGTGCTGTTAGTGCCCTGGAAGATCAATTAGAAACTATTTCATTTGTGTAACTAAAGAAAGATAATCTGAGCTCTTTCTCCAATGGAAGAAAAAAAATAAAAAATTTTAAACCTAATTTATCTCAGTTTTCCTTTTTGCATTAACCAGAGTTAGGACTCTGGCTCCTAACTAGGAGAGTTTTATTTTCAATTTCATCTCTCAATGAGCTTGCATGCAGGCAGTGTGGTGTGACAGCATGGCCATGAACATTCCACGCCCTGGATCACCACTCCAAACAATGCCCCAGAAATGGTTTGCAATAGGACTAACCCTGAATCTTGTCTGACCTTAATACACAAGCAACAGAGCATCACTGGGTGTGTGCAACTACGTGACATACCAGCATTGGTGTACACGTGCAGACTCCCATATTTGTCATTCTTGAGCATGGCTTTTTCTCTTCAACCTCAGTGTATTCCATCACCTACATCCATCTTTTATGAGGAAAAAATATCTGATTTGGATTAGGTTGGCATGTTCTTTGCTGTCTAGCTCGGGTGTCCATCCAGATCTCCTTGCTACAGTACCATTGCACAGCAGAAACTCAAAATGTGTGTTTTTCTAAGGTAGGTATCTACATCACTGTACGCTCAAACTCCATCTTTGAACATCCCATAGCTCTCAGACCTCTTGTATACAGTGTTCATGTTAGTGATGGGCTTCATATATCCCCAAACATTTAACTTACTCTGGCCATGACTGCAGGAGCCTTGTGACTGCTATACACTTGCAGACATGAGTCCTCAGAGCTTTGATTCAGGATCTCTAACGTTTCACCTCTGGAGACTTAATAGGTTACTGGATCCAGATGTCTGTCCATCCTTTTGTTACTGCTTAGCCACCACATAACACAGGCTGGTATATTATTTTAAATCAGCAACAAGTTTATGTCATGTCGATACATCAGTCTATGAAGTACGGCAGGTAAGAGAGGACCTTCTTCCCTTTTCCTTCCAGAAAGAACAGAGCAGAAAGCTAGAGATCAGGGAGGGGTGACACTTTAAACTATGCATGAATCTACGAAAGCAGTGACTCAGTGTTCAGTTTCAAACTTTACCTAGTGGGCTTGCTAGTAGGGTTACATCCTGGCAACTTATTCTGCCTCAAATCCTGCTTCTTCCTTCTTCACATTTCTCTGCTTTATATATTTCTGTTCTTTACTTTCATCATTAAAAAAAGTCTTCTGCTATGTGTCTTAAAACCTCCTTAGCATTATCCCATTTAAGTTTCAGTGCTTCCTGTGACCTAAATGGACTTCTGAGCACTTGCTCAGACATGTCTATGATTTGACAATGAAAGCTAACCTTTGGTGGCTAAGCATTTGCATCCCGAGTTACAACTAATTAGCAGAAATTATGGCAGGTGAAATGCCTGCTCTGTCAGAGGTGGCTTACAGGAATCCTAACTGTGTCTGGTGGTCAAGCCCCTTGCATCAAACTGGCAGACTAGAACCAGTTCTCCTGTTGTGGAGTTAATATCTTTCAGCACAATAGCATTCCCTTTCCCCTCCACCTCCATGATTTATAGAATAGTTTAAAATACTGATATCCTGAACCACTTGCATGGTTGTTGAAAGGAAATGAAGACCATGAGAAAGGGAGGTGTACAAGGAGCTCCGCTGGTGAAAGAACAGTAATGGAAGTACATACAGCTCTCCCAGCTGGAAGATAGCACGAGGAGAGGAGAGGAGAGGAGAGGAGAGGAGAGGAGAGGAGAGGAGAGTTTGTGAAGCTAATATCTAGCTCTGCTTTGAGAAGTTATGAAGAGTGACCTCTAATAAATAATTTACTAGAAAGTAGCACATAGATCCTCTCCTGTACTGAAAAATATTCTTAAAAAAAGTAAGTAATTTTCCACTTCACAACAATACTGCATCAGCCTCTTCTTGTTTCTCAAATGCAGTGGGAATATGGAGACTGAATGTCTAATTGCATGGTTTCTCTTCCCATGTATCTACATTTCTTTTCCTTAGTATGTAAGCAGAAATTTAAGTGTAAGTCTAAGGATCATCAGACCTTAAGTAAAAACCTCTCCGCAGTCAATACTGCTATTTTGAAAAAGTCTTCTCACATGTTAAGTGCTTGGTGTGGAATCTAAGCCTTGGCAAGTCTCCTATTGGTCTGATTTAGTTCGGACACATATACTAAGCAGAAAAGCTCTTTTCAGTGAGGAAGGAAGTGAACTGGAAATGTAACTATGAATAAAGCCCTAAATATTCTTCCTACAAGATTTTCCTTTTGTATTTGAGGTTTTAGACTGAAAACTGTATTTTTTCCTTCTCCAAAGAGTTGTATTTATTTCATGTTGTACTTTCTTTAAAGCTAGCTTCTGATACTGGAAAGAATCTTCCTGCAGACACTTTAAATTTAAACCTGATTAACTTGGTCCTTTTGATTTCTTTTTTGATTGCCTACAGGTACATGACCCATTCCAATTAACTACTACAGATGATAAAAATAATCATCTTATTAGCTAGAAGTCACAGCTACCATGGTACCCTCATTTAGTACATTATAAGAATGTCAGGCAGAAATGAGAAACTTTAGAGAAGTTTTAAACATGCACAAATTATTGGAAACATGACAGTAACTCCCAGCTCTACAAAATCTCTTTTATAGCTAAATTTTATAGTGCCTGAGCACCATGATCTCCTAGAGAGAAGACCGGAATATGGAAAGGAGATACACTACTAGTTATCAGAAAGAAAAAAAAAAAAAAAAAGCATAAAACTAACTAAAAAACCACATCTAAAAGTAGATATAGCCAGCCAGGTGAGATTGCTTTTGACCAACTACATGCCATCTAAGTGTATTGAAAGGTATCTGTATTTCTGTTATTATTAGAAAAAATTAAAAGGCCTAGCACTCATTTGTATGTGATAAATTTCTACAAATGACATTTTTTAATTCAAAAGTTAATACACCAGACTTTAAAGTATAGTTGTTTACATACTTCCATTTAATTTGGGGAATAGTTTGCAACAGGAGGTATATCCTCTCCATCAGACAGGGAAAACCTCAAGGTCTGTGTCAGGCAGCATGTTGCCCTCTCAAACAGTAAAGATCACTCTATATCAGAATTGGTTAAAAAAAGAATTAGACTATGGAAAATTTTGGAAATGTCATAACCTTTTTGTTGTTATCTTTAGAATGAGTCAGGTCTGAGGTTTTTTCATTTACAAATTGCAAATGTGAGAGAAAAGGTGAAAAAAGGTTTAAAAGGTGTCAAGCACTTTGGAAAACTAAGAGAAATCATTTCAGTTTGACTACACAACTTTTAAAAAAAAAACAAAACCCAACACATTGCCACCAGCTAGAAATATCAACTATTCTCAAAGCCTTTTGTGTAGCAGAAAAAAAGGATGGATTAGAAAGCCAGGGTAATGCCCCTGAATTGGGAAATAATGTCTGTCAAAGAGCTCTCTCAGGGCTGCTGAAGAATTACTGCCTGTACACTGGAAACAGATGCCTGTCTAAAAATACCGGGGATCATAAAGGAGATGCTTTTCAAAGTTCTTAAGCTATTCACATTTTTCCCCTCTGTATGTAAGTTGAAAATGCCTCATCTTGTTTGGCTTATGGGAAGTATAAGACTATGCATTAAGCAAACCATCAGTTCTGCTTTAACTTTATTTCCTTTTTCTAATCACGATACATATCAAGATGACAACAAACATTCCCCTCAAAAGCAAGGACCAAATCCATTATCGTCTGAGGAAAACTGCTTAACATTTGTAGCATTTAAACCCCATTCTCAGATGTAGTCAAGGGATGTGGTGAGGAGTGATGGCTCTCAGTCAAAGAAAGAGGTCACAGAAGCATTGCTTGTAAAGGACAGTGCAGAGATGCTCAATATCTCACACAATGTGTCTAAACTGATGACCACTATGTTTTGCACTGCTGAAAAATGATAAAACATTTTCCCTTTTCCTTTCCTCTTAATCACTAATAGCATAGAACTTGGTCAGGTTGTTCCTCTTTTGCATAAGCTAAGGTCAGTGACATTTTTCACTTTTTACAGATCTTCTGGGGGAACCTGTAATGAAATAACTCAAAATTTGGGCATATATATTTAGGTATGGGACTGCAGTTGCTATGGCCTTACTTTACACCAATAGTGCAATACTTAAAATTATTTCATTTTTTAGCTTTTTTCTGAAAAGCTTAATCTTCCCAAACCATATGAATACAACAAGAGTCTGTGGCAGATGTGTTTTATGACTACGTATAAGTTTAGAACAGTGAATTCTGACTCTTGTGCAAAGAGACAGTGAAGGAGGCAGTTTTGTGACTGAGAGTTGAGAGTGATTACACTGTTGGTGTAATTTTGAAAATGCTACATGGAAACTTTTGAATCTCTTGGCCAAGAACACTTGCTATGACTGCTGGACCACCTTAAATAAATATCTCTCTTGCTTAACAGGCTTAAAAGCTTGATCGATTGCTGTGAACTCTAAGAATAAATATCAGAGATTCATGTAGATCATGGAACAGATCCTCCTAGAAGCTATGTTAAGGCAAATGGACAACAGGGAGGTGATTCAAGACAGCCAGAATGGCTTCATCAAGGGCAAGTCTTGTTTGACCAACCTAGTGGCCTTCTATGATGGAGTGACTAAATCAGTGGACAAGGGAGGAACTACAGATGTTGTCTATCGGGAATTCTGTAAGACATTTGACACAGCCTTCCACAATATCTTTCTCCCTAAACTGGAGAGATGTGGATTTGATGGATGGACTGTTTGGTGGGTGAGGAATTGGTTGCATGTTACATGCAGACGGTAAGGGTCAACAGCTCAATGTCCAGATGGAGATTGGTGACAAGCGGTGTCCCTCAGGGGTCTATACTGGGACCAGTACTGTTTAATATCTTCATCAATGACATAGACAGTGGGATTGAGCACACCCTCAGGAATTTTGCAGATGACACCAAGCCGAGCGGTGCGGTTGACATTCCTGAGGGACAGTATACCATCCAGAAGAACCTGGACGACCTTGAGAAGTGGGCCCATGTGAACCTCATGAGGTTCAACAAGGCCAAGTGCAAGGTCCTGTACCTGGGTTAGGGCAAACCCTAGTATCTATACAGGCTGGGGGATGAATGGATTGAGAGCACCCCTGCAGAGAAGGATGTGAGGATACTGGTAGATGAAAAGCTGGACATGAGCTGACAATGTGTGCTCACAGCCCACAAACCACACCCTGGGCTACATCAAAAGAAGTGTGGCCAGCAGGTCGAGGGAGGTGATTCTGCCTATCTACTCTACTCTGATGAGACCCTACCCGGAGTACTGCATCCAGCTCTGGAGTCTTCGGTACAGGAAAGACGTGGACCTGTTGGAGCAGATCCAGAGGAGGGTGACACAGATGATCAGAGGGATGTAACACCTCTCCTATGGGGACAGGCTGAGAGAGTTAGGGTTGTTCAGCCTGGAGAAGAGAGGGCTCCAGGGAGACCGTATTGTGGCCTTTCTATACTTAAAGGGGGCTTATAAGAAAGATAAGAACAGACATTTTAGCAGGGGCTGTTGTGATAGGACAAGGGGTAATGGTTTTAAAACTAAAAGAGGATAGATTTAGACTGGACATAAGGAAGAAATTTTTTACAATGAGGGTGGTGAAACACTGGAACAGATTGCCCAGAGAGGTGGTAGATGCCCCATCCCTGGTAACATTCAATGTCAGATTGGACGGGGCTCTGAGCAACCTAATCCAGTTGAATATGTCCCTGGTCATTGCAGGGGGGTTGGACTGGATAACCTTTAAAGGTCCCTTCCAACCCAAACTATTCAATGATTCTGTGAAGATGCCTTACCTATTTAATTACATTGAAGTACTGCTGTTTTCTTTTCACCTATCTTCTGTTGATGACCATCTTAAGCCCCTTTTCTTGACAGTCCTGGAAATACACATGTACTTAACAACCTCTTCATATCAAAGATGAATGCATCTGGTTCTAAGGAAAAATAATAGCATTACAGTATTCCGTTGTTCTGACCAGTTTTTATAACATCCATAATATTTATCTCATTAAGCATTGTCAATAGCAATTCTTCTGTTTTGTAATAAAAGCAGTTTCTGTAATATTCTGTGTTAATATTCATTCTTCAGTCTCAGCAGTGTCAAAACTTGAAGTCTGATGTGGGATATACCTCTTGTATAGTGGTGGATTTGGTTTTGGAGTTTTTTGGGGGGTTTTGTGTGGTTTCTTTTTATAGCAGCCTTATAGAATTTCTCTCTGTAATAAACCCATGTGAATCTTATTGCAGAAAAAGAGCTATTTGGATGGATGTTTTTACAGCCATTTTGTTGTTAATTTTGCCTTCTTAACAGACACATGCTTTACTTGGTATTTTGCCAGAATTTGAAAGCATCTTGCCAAAGAAAAATGAGTATTTTTCTGTCATTATATATGTACAGTCCAAGTCACAGTTCTTGCTGCTGTTTTTGTTGGTGTTTCATGCTGCAATGGGTCAAGTTCCAGTGGTATTTGATATTTTATTCTTTAAAGTAGGCAGGTGCAGTAAGAAAAAGCTATGGCACAATATCACAAAAACTGTTTGTAAAGACACTTCAGACCTCTCTGAGAGGTCCAGAGACCACTCTCTGAAGACATAGTGGAACCAATAAGCTACTAATATTCACTGTATTTCTAAGGCATGTATTTAAAGCCATGTCTATCTTATGGATCAATACTTTAGAGTAACAAGAAAAAGGAGGACAGTATTTTAATGATGAGACCAAAAATCAATTGCTTTTCTGTCAGGCTTGATCTGTATCAGGAAGATTGATCAAGATGCTCCAAAATGTTGATAGAATATTTTTGAACAGAAATCAAAGCCAAAATAAAACACTTAAGTAACTAGAGTTTGAAATGGGAAGATGACAAAGTCATCTATCGCAGTATTCTGCTGCAATAGTAAGGAAAAAAAGGAAAGACCTTTATTTTTAGTTTAATTTATGTTTGAGCTTTCATTCATAGGCACACTTCTTAGTGGCTGTTCAGCTGGACTCATTAAGCTACGTTCTCTAGTAAATAAAAATGGTTATATCTCCATACTATCAAAGGAAATTAGTTGTAGGATTTATTTTGGATTTGTGGTGATACAGGAGGAAATGAGATTTGGTTTGTATTGCACCTAATACAGGAATTTTTAAATTGCCTTTCAGACCTACCTTGAGCAAGGTGCGTAGGCTACCGTTGCACTGCAGAGATCTACATTATGCTGAGAGTTTAGATGCCAGTGTGTGAGCATAAAATTTAGGTGTCTTAATCTTCAAGCTAAATTCTAGCCATGCTGTTTCACTTAGGTTATTAACCTTAAAACTGAAAAGTGGTCATTTGAGACAGTCATGCAAAAAGCCTCTGGTTCAGTTAAGGAGGGGGAAATAAAAAGTTACCTGGGATTCTTGTGTGGATCTGTGTGAGCCTGAATTTAACAATTATTGGCTGTTGTCAGATTTGCCTACTTCAATTTTTTCGGTGACAAGAAAGATAATAAAATTAATTAACAAAGGACTTGAATATTGATGGCAAGGCTGGCTTTCAGATTATAAATCATGCTTTCAGACTACAACTGATCAAAAGAATCAGTAGTGTCAATCTGAACTAAAGAGATGAATGTATTTGGGACCATTGTCCCTACTATTAAACTCTCTTAACTTTACGTAGATTATCCTTGTAACTGCCTAATGAGACTGGTATTCAGCCCACTAACTCCTAAATAGCAATAGGTGTTCAGAGCAGTGGTAGCTGACTTGGGCCAAATCACCAAAGGACCTTTTCTAAAAATTTAGCTTTATAAACTGGTCACTTCAGGGACTGGGAATATCTCTTTGTACTCTTTTAGTTTACTACTATAAATACAGTTTATATGTTTCCCTAGCAACCCATTTATAGAAATATATAAAATCATGAGTGTTCATATGCTATGGTTAAAGATACATATTTGTATGCAACAAAACAAGCAGACTAATAAATCTTTTGGATACTCTGTAAAGAAAAAGAGCAAGATAGAAACACAATCTAGGTGTACAAGATTAAATATTGTAGAAAAATGCTATAGTTGAGGATCAATGCTACAGAGAGACCAGTAGTGTCAAGAGAGTAGGAGGAAAGGAAGGGATCGGAGTTTTGAAGGAAAGATCTTGGAAAATATTCAATGTCCACTTACTTCAGCAAAGTCAGGATATCACTGCTATAATCCAGTTTTTTCTATAGTCCTAAATTGATTAGAAAAAGAAGACAAGATGGCTAAAATGTGGGTAACATTGAACTGAATTTGCCTTTTAGAATATCCAGTGATTACAGGTAATTAATTTGTAACATTTTCCACAATGATTATTTTTCTACCCTCCTCATTTGATTTTTTTTTTGATTATTTTTTTCAAGTCTTTTAATACTTTGTTTCCCAAGTTGTGCTTAGTTGGAAAGACAGCATACTTACTAATGTCTATTTCTGTTCTCCTGAACGGGAGTACTTAAAACTGAAAAAAGCCTGTCTGCATCTTCTGCACCTGCCCTTCAATTTTTTACATATATTGATAAGATCCCCTCTGAGCTGTCTCTTCTCCAGGCTGAACAGTTCCAGTTCTCTTAGCCTTTTCTCATATGTTAAGTGCTCCAGTCCCTTAATCATCCTTGTGGACCTTCACTGGACTCTCCCCAGTATGTCCATGTCATTCTTGTACTGAGGAGCCCGGAACTGGACACAGTATTCCTGTGATGGTGTCACACCACTGCATAAAGGGGAAGGATCCTCTCCCTTGACCTGCTGGCAATATTTTGACTAATGCAGGTGAGGATATCACTTGATTTCTTTGTCACAAGGGAATGTTGCTGGCTCACGTTCAACCTGGTGTCCATCAAGACCTCCACGATTTTTCTGCCAAGCTGCTTTCCTGATGAGTGGCCCCTGGCACATATCAGTGCATGGTAGTCTTCCTCAGGTGCAGGTCTTTACACTTCCCCTTGTTGAACTTCATAAGGTTCCTAGTGTCCCATTTCTCCAGCCTGTCGAGGTCCCTCCAGATGGCAGCACAACCCTCTGGAATATCAGCCACTCCTCCCAAACTTAGTGTTGTCTGCAAACTTGCTGAGAGTACACTCTGCCCATCATCCAGATAATTAATGATGTTAAACAGGACTGAATTCAGTATTGATCCCTGGAGTACATCACTAGTCACTGGCCTCCAACTAGACTTCATGCCGCTGTTCAATGCCCTCTGGGCCCAGCCATCCAGCCAGTTTTCAGACCACCTCACTCTCTGCTCATCTGTCTATGACAGCTTCTGATGATTTTCGCATTCTTAATGTGCCTGGAAATAGTTTCCAGTATTACCTTTCAAGGGACTGAAGTGAGGCTGACCATCCTGTAGTTTCCTAGGTCCTACTTTTTTCCTTCTTGAAGATGGAGGTGATGTTTGCTTTCCTCCAGTCTTCAGGTATTTCTCCCAGCTGCCATGATCAATCAAAGATTATGAAGACTGGCCTTTCAATCATCAGCCAGCTGCCTCAGTACTTGTGAGTTCCTCTTAACAGGGCCCATTGACTTATGTATGCCCAGTTTTCTTAAGTATTCCCTGACCTGATCCTCTTCCACCAAGGGTACATCTTTGTTGCTCCAACCTTTCCCCTGGTCTCTGGAACCTGGGCTTCCTAAAGGCCAGTCTTGTTAGTAAAGACTGAGGCAAAGAAGATATTCAATACTTCCATCTTTTCCTTGTCCTGTGTAACCAGGCGCTTGTCTCATTGTGCAATGAGCCCACACTTCCGCTAGTCTTCCTATTGTCTCCTATGTTTTCCAGGTTTCTTAATTCCAAACACTGAAGGCTCCCTCTATAGGGTCCTGTGCGCTATCATAAATCTTATCTTAGGAAAGGCTTACAGTGCAAGAATGTGGCTGGGAATAGTGTATTGACTGCTGCCTCTGAATATGAAACCCCAACAGGTAGCAAACTGCCAGCTGTAGCACAGCCCTGCAATCTTGTTTCTTGCTTTGTGACTGAAAGTGCCAGAGCCTGCTACGTGATACAGGTCATGATATCCTGCACAAGGAGAGGTTGTTGTGTCGCAAATGGTTACATTTGCAGATCTTGCTGTCTGAGTACCAGGGCAACGTGACAGACCCGTAGAAATTCTAAGAGTTCTTCTGGCAATGATAAATGGCCTCACCTCAACATACCTAGGTCCTTCTCTGACCTTCCTGATACCTCTCACCATCACAGATAGTGGCAGGCTTAGCGGAGGACCAGACTGGCAGGCTTGCAGGGCAGGTCTGCGGGTGCTGGGTGGCTGGTCCTGGACATATTTGTCATGGAGTTGCCTTCTTGGGTGTCTATCCAACTTAGGGAAGGTTGTTGACTAGGACCAGCCAAGACATGTAGTTGGAAGGGATTACCCACAATCTATTGCTTGTCTTAGATATCTCCTGTGTTATAAACATGGTGGTCAACGAGCAGTGCAGGACTGAAAAGAGTAGCAGGAAAGAAGCAGAAAAGGGGATGTTTCAAAGCATTTTTCTTTGGCAGGCCTGGCCTGCTCTGATGTTGGTGATGTCAATACACAGGTTCCTATCAACCTGGTTTTCACCAGAATTTATTTTATTTACGTTCATGAAAAAAAGAGCAAACAAAAAAAGACAGCACAATTGTGGTAGTTCTGGTCAGTGCTGGTTTTTCTCAGTGAGCTTTGTTTGGTAGAGAAATAGCAGTCTTTGTTAAAACTCTAATAACTAAACAGTATATTCAGTGTAACATTGGTTGCTAATAACTTGAAAGGAGAAACTTCTGTGGAATATAGGTCCTCAGGTGAAATAAATACTTCTGGCAACACCGCCTTGATTGGATGTCACAGTTTGTATGAGTTAAGAATGTCCCTAATATACATGCTGGTTATGTACATGGCACCACTTGCAAAATAATTTATTAGAGCAAGGTGGGTCTTTTCACATTATGTATAACAGTTTTCTTTTTCAAGTCATGAAAAAGTAAATTAAACTTTATGGAGTAAAATGGAATACAGGCTTTAAATTAGTAGGAAAATAATTCTTAATAGCTTTGTCAACCCAAACAGTTCACAGTTCCAGTTCACAAAATCTCTATCATGCTAATGCTACCCATTAATTTAGCCAGTGCTTAAAAGGCAAAATAGCTGACATATTACCCCATAGATTATTTCTTTTGTCTTTATATAAATAAAAAAAAATTTAAAAAATCTATGCATATGTTCCAACTGTTACAAGTAATGGTATTTATTAGGTGAAAGCTGCTAAATTCATTTTTAAGCCCCTGATTATCATTAAGATAGGGATGACACAGACACTTTCAGGGACTATTACTTCTATTTATTTTAAAATGAGTTGTTTATTTAATGATGTGATCTTAAAACTTATAGTCAGGTACTTTTAATTTTCTGACACTTTATTGAAAAGCAAGTTACTGTGAAAAATGGATGTAAGATTGTTTCCTTATAAATTTTTTTTTTTTTTTTGGGGGGGGGGTGTGTTCAAAAATACTTCACAAAGAAAGCAGAAAAACTGGTCAGAGATTTTCTTTAGTGGTTTTCATTGGGTCTTGCCACTTGGCTCTGGAGTCTGATTGCAGAAAAAAAATATCACCTGGTTCATCTACCGTCTCTGGAAAAAAATATTGATTTTTTTCATGAAATTGTAAGTTTTTGGTGCTGGAACTTGACAAAAAAAATAATTTACCTTGTTTTTTGGAATATTGTGTACTGAGACATTCATTAGAGTCTGAGGACATGCTTCAGCAATTTTGTATCAAGAAATGATTTAGTATTCTACCTCCAAATCCTACTGTTCTTAGTTCCTTAAAATTGTAGAATTTATATCCTGTTCTTCTTGTAAAGCAGTATTGAAAAATTATTGTTAAAAGTGTTGGAAGGATTGCAAAAACCTGTTAAATTATGGGTCTCTTAAGACTGAACTTCAGGTTAATTCTATTTGTGAGTTTAAAGAGCTTTATGAACTGATTTTTAAAAGTTATATTGGTACTAAAATCAACTATTGAATCACAGGTAATGCTAAATGAATTGCCTAAGAGATATGAAATTTCTTTCCCTTGAAAGATAAATAAATAATGTGACAATAAAAATGCCTAAAAAATTACCACTGTCTCTAAATTATGCATCGTTGTTCATTATTTCCATGATTCAATCTTCAGCCTCTGTGCTCACCTCAAAATTTACATTCTGCAATCATATCCTGCTCTGATGCAATGTTATCACACTGGAAAAAGGACGAATAAAACTGATTTTGGAAAAAAGTACCTTGTCACCCAAGCAGATAGAAATCCCTACTAATATGAAATTAGACCATTTAATTCTTCAAAACTTGACTGCACAAAAAGCCTTGAACCAAAATGGGGTTTAGTTTTCTGTTTTGGGTTGGGGTAGGTTGTTTTGGTTTGGTTTTTTAAATAGTAATTGTTTCAATGTTACGCACAAGATGAGTATTTCATTTAGGTTTCAAAAAAATGAAGTCAAGTTTGGCCATTAGGATCTCATCATTTTCTGAAATGTCTGGGGTAATACCTTAGAATTCTTTCCAGAAAATCCTTATTTCCCACATTAATTATATCTTACCAGCTTTGTGAACAAAGAAGTTATGTGCTAAATTTTATCAAACATTGCAGAGAAATGTACACAACAAATAAACTTTTTAATCTTTTGTTGTTGTTGTTTTGGGGTTTTTTTTGTTTTTCATTTAAACAAGCAAACAAGCAAGAATTCTTGTTGAGACTAAAAGCACATTTTGAGAATACCTGATATTTTGGAACAGTTTCAACATTTACCTCTAGTGCAGAACAGTTCTGAGGCAGGCTTGCATAAGTACATGGAAGTGGAGGTATGAAAATACCTGGCACGTCTACACAGGAGTCTCAGCTTTACTGTACATATGTCAGCCTGTTCACAAGTGCAGTACAGGCAGGTCCCAAGGTGCATTGGCCAGACCTCCAACCATCTGCCCTTGAAGTGATATCTCCAGAGCTGTGTCCAACAGGAAATTTGCCAGGGTGAAAGTGGGTGGTGTACTTCTTAGGCTCTTTTCAAAAGACAATTAGGATTTTGGAGCAGCCTAACTTCAACAGCAAAGACCAAGGAGCTCAATATGGAGGTTGGAGCCTCTGTTTTGGAGCGTACCAGGTTTTGGTCTGCCTCCGGATAACTTGAGGACATTGTAGATATCACCTTAATTTCTGGTAGTTCAGCACATCTTTGAGTTTTAGCTTGAAGGCAAATACGGTTTTCAGAACATTTTAGAGGTAGGAATACAGATAACAACCTTGTCATGTATAGATTTGGGTCTACTTCACAAAAAATCTTGGTCTGCAGAAAATGCTATACACACTCTTAGACTTGCAACAAATATTTTTGCTTTTTATTTTAAATGCACATTTGAACCATGGCCTGCTGCCTTACCATATTAAGAACAAAATTTTTGTGGTGTAGCACTTTGCTAACCTTTCTCTGAAACATAATATGCTCATTTTCATGTTCTTCACAAAAATCTGTCAAAATAGAAATTTCAGCAGTGTTCCAGAAAACCATCTTTCATCCTAGAACAAGCACATACGAACACCTGCTCTTCCATGTTGGAAAAGTCTCAGAGGCAGGAAAAGAGGCTCTCATGTGAATCCAAGGATTACTCAGCAATGCCTGCTGCTGTCTTGAGCAAACACATTAGTCTGTTGCTTAAAACAGATGCAGGTCACGTTCTCCGGGCCAACAAGCGCAGACAAGACTGTTGAATTGCCATCTGTGCTTAATCTGTCACTAAAGAGCAAACAAGGGTGTTCCAGCCTTTCAAAGGAAATGCTGACTGGTAGGAACATGTGCCACATTAGAAGGCCCTCCAGTAACAGGGCTTTCTTCAGTTGTGCCTTCTGTTTGATTGCTTTCTTAATTCCTTCTCCAAGGAAGGGATATTAGCTTTATTCTGACATTTTACAAGGCTGCTCATCTTATTTAGTATGTTCCTTTCTCTTTATTTTTTTAAGACTTTTTTTAAAAATTATTTTTATTCCTGAGGTAAAAAGGGATCTGTCACCTAATCCTAATTTTTAAAAAATTCTCTTAGTAAAATGATAATCCAAAGAGAAAACTGCCCTGGTAAACCCTTACTCGGAGCACTGAATGACTGAATTTTAGCTGTAAAATATTTTCAAAAAACGAAGATAATTATAGTCAATTAATAAAAAAAATGGATGCTTATTTGACCAAGATAACTATCTTAATCATTATAGGCATTTATTAAAAAGTTAAATTCTAAAAATGAAAAAATATCACCTTGGAGATTTTTTCTCAGTATATTACAGAAGTTACGTAATTTCTGGACATGTCTGTTCCAATTAGCCATCTTCTTGTTAAAGAAATCCTGTTTTTTAAAACATGATTTAACAAGGTACGTGCTTAGGGATGTAAAAATGCACAAGAAGTACTTTCAAGCTACTTTATTTTAATATATTATCTGAGGGGTTTTTTTAGAGACGATTTGCACCATAGCATGTTTTCAGGAGAAATGTTCTGCCAAAACCATCAGTTTGCCAGTGGGTATTTTAGTCCTTTTTTCTACACTAGAGATACTTCTGTGGATTAAAAGTAGACTTTACTCTGCCAAAATCCATCTCTTCTCTGAATCTCTCCTACGTATACACTAATTCATGCAGCTCCCTCTATCTTATTGCCCATCACCAAAGAAAGGATGTAATTTCACAAACCCTGTATTATGACTCAGCTACTGTAGCAACTAGAAAAACATATTAAATTACTTTCTCTCTAGAGGCAAGACATCTCTTTGATAATTAGGCAAGGCAGCAGAGAAAGTTGGTAAAAACAAGTTCAAGATAAATCTCCCTGGATTTTAAATAACGTGGATGAGATGTATATCTTGTATGAAGTGATAGAGTTCCATTGATTTAAATGACATCCTTAATACAGTCTGAGAATTAAGATTGGTGTGTTTTGGGTTATTGCAATTTATATAACAAACTGCTTAGCTATCTGCTACCACGGGTGGGGTGGAGGGGGTAGGGAGAGAAGATAAAATATAAATAGTCAGGCAGTTTACTTCCCCAGGCAGTTAGAGGGCCTCCCAGTGGAGTCACTGAAATAGTAGGAGAAGAATAATTTTGTTGCGTCTTCCATTCTGCGGGAAATTGACAGTAAACTGAAAAATTTGCTAGCCTTTAAAAAGTCTACATGAGCTTGGTTTCCTGCAGAAGAAGCAAAATTATGAAGCTAAAGATTTCTGAGGAGAACAGATAAGTTTGGTTTTTTTTACTCTGCCAGTGCATGAAGTCCTCATGAATCTTCCATAACCTCACAAGTTTTCTGGCGAAGCATACCCTTTTTCTGAAACTTACTATTATATTTCAATATTTCTCTGTCTCCTCAGACAATCTATCAATTGATTATAAGTAGGTTTTCTTCCACATTCAGGAGCAGAGACATCCCTAGCCTGTATTTTGTAGAGCATAAAAGGGAGAAGATTCAGCCCTAGAACGGTAACACTTTTTTTTTTTGTATGGAGCTTTGCCAAATTCTGTGGCATATTGCATCAACTATAGGCACCTCTATATCTCTATGATCTTTTTTCTGCCTATGGGCATAAAATCATGACTGTACTTTATATTCAGTATGGCTTTGAGCTCCCAAGCTCTATTCTATAGAGGCAACGACATTAAAAAGTCAGTATGTGGATTTTTTTTTTAAATGTCTCTAAAACATTTCTAAGGAAGTTTTTATGTGCTCTTTGGGATATAACCAAAACACGTGGCAGTGCAATATAAAGGCCATTTTTAGCAGTCTTTTGGGATGTATGATATAACTTCATCCTTGTCTTATCATTTATACATAATTCAGTTTCCCCAAACTCACGCTAACAGAAATGAAAAATTATTTGGAAACAAAACCAAAATACGTTCCGTTGTTTTTAGCAGAATCTCCCCTCTGTCACCATTGTTAATTTTTAAACCATGACAGTTTTTGTCAGTGTGACCCTGAACTATATTTCAATTTTGATAAACTGTGTTTTCAAGCAGGAAAGTGCTCTGTTGGACTCTCTGAATGGCTGTGCATACTAGAGCTGAGCAGATGGAAAGCTACTTCTACTACTCCCACCAGCAGTGAGATTCAGGGGGTTGATGCTTTTCACTTCCCAGGAATTTTTACTGGCCTAAAATTTTTCTCTTCCCACTCCCAACCCTCAATCTTCTTTGGGGCTGAAACCAGCTTTACTTCTGTTATTTAGCCTTTCTTCTTAGTAACAGGTAAAAATACTCCCCACCCCAAATAGGAGCTGGGATGACCCCAAGATACACAGACACTTGTATTTCTTCCACAGTGCTTTCTAAGCAGTTTATGATTGGATTAAACACACTGATAATAACACACTGGTAATATCAAGTAAAAGATGACTATTTTACCTGTAGAAAAATCAAAGTTCAAAGTAGTTTGGCAACTCACTTATCACTGTTCAGCATGCCAGGATTGGAGTGCAGATGAAAACTCAGGTTTTACATGATGGTAGGCACATTATTCATGCTTTCCTGAACTATTTTGTCTCTTAAGTATCAAGCTATTAAGGCTATTAAACTATTCAGGTAGGACAGTCCCTTCGATGCCCAAATAATGTAGCACCTTAATGCCCAGGTGACATTTGTCAGGGAAACTGAAAGGATGTCTTGAAGTTGTGATCTGGTCCTTTCAGACTACTGTCACGGCGCAAAAAGCTCTGCTGAACGGAGAAGGGTTTCAGTGCAAGGAATGAAAGCTTGGATCTGACAAAAACCTACAATCAAAAATAAAACCTTTTTCTGCAAAAGCCCTGCCACTTATTTCGGGAAAAATACCTGTTAAACTAATAATGCTGAAATGCCTCTACTTCCCTTCCTTTGCAGCTTTCTGAATACACGGGGGTTGTGCCGCTGCTGGAAAAGACCCGCGGCCGAGCTGTAAGGAAGAGGCAGGGAGAGGCGGTGCTGCCGGAGCTGGGAGAAGGAGCAGGAGCGACCTCCTTCCCACCGCCGCCTCCGCCTCCCCGACGGCGGCCGCCCCCGCCCGCTTGCCCGGCGCGGCGTTCCCGTAGCCACAGCGCCGCCGACCGGGAAAGGAACGCAGCCGCCACCGATGGGGAGCGGGACGGAGCCGCCGCTACCCGGCAGCAGCCTGGGCTCGCCAACCCCGCTGCCTGGCAATAGGCACAATTCTTTCCGGAAAGCAATGGCAAAATGTAGGAGGCTGGGAAGGAGCATGTTTGTTCATATACAGAAAAAGAAGAAAAGAAAAAAAACAACAAAGCCACCACTCCACTTAATTTCATTAATGCGCTCTCCTCTGTTGTTTCATCATGTTGGCTCCATAATTACTTAAGGATTTCCATCCAGATTTTTCATGTTCAAAAGGATTTAAAAAAATAAGTAGATAATTTTAGCCACAGCTTTGATCCCATCATAGAAGAAATGGTACAGTACTGGGATCTCAAGTTTGTCATAGCTAAATATCCCAGCCTGGCCCGTCCTTTATGACTAAAAACGTCATAACTCATGGGTCTGTACAGCTTGTTCTTACCTAGATGACCAAAATTTTCCATGGACATCTTAAGCAGTGGATATGTCAATGCTATATCCTGTTAATATCTCCATAATGCATGCATTAGTCTGCCAAAATGTTGCACCAATTTGAACTGTGTAATGCCTCAGAAATCACCTTTTTCTCTTAGGGCTAAAACTAGCCATTCTAGTGGATGAGGCGTGGAGCTGAGCTTAGTGTGACCTGGAGAATGTGTCTTGCACTTGCAGGGTTGAAGCTCATTTCTCTTCTTATCTGTGTCCAGACCCTGTTCTTAAAGCCCTGTAGGGAACAACTGAGATTGTAGACATCTAAAGTTAGGTGGGATGATTTCCATCTCAGATTTAAGTATTTAAACTTTGGCACAGTCGCAAGCAGTGACCACAGATTCCTGCCCCTTGGCTAACCTCCATTTACATGTTGAGCATGACGTCTATGGTACGGAATATTTCACTGGCCATTTAATTGTTCTGTCTATTATTTTATGGGAAGCTGAAAAAAAGTCCTTGAATAGTGTAAATATCACTTAGCAACAGCTAAAACCAATAGGCGTTATTGGCGTTCCTTTCACAGCAATCAATAGAAAGAAAATGAACTCTTTCCCAGCTGAACCCAGGACATACATTCAGGCCAAAATGATGCCAGGCTCCATGTCAATGGTATGAAGAGCTGCACAACAGTCCCTTGAGAATTCTAGTTTTCTAGTATAGATGAAGGTTTATGGTGAGAGTGAGGTGGGAACAGAGAAAACGTTCAGCTGCTCTGTCTGGGAATATTAGAGGACAAGACTGAGGAAGGGATCTAAATGAGAAATGATACTGGGAGACAGCTGGCTTTAGAGAAAGTGTTTACCATGAATGAAGAGTTCCTGGACTGGGAAGGCTGGGATCAGAAAGTAATTTAATTGCAGTCTTCGTAAACAACTATATCATTTTCAAATATTGTATACTCATCTCCCAAACATCTGTCAAAGCAAGGTGCCCAAATCTCTATTCTGGTGTAGGAATACCAGCAGTTAGCACAGAATGATAATCAGCCTAGTGTGTTGCAGTCCCAGATTAGATTTCATGGATTTTGAAGGATGTTTTATACTTTTGTAATGATATCAATACATGGTAGACTATAAAACATGCAGTTGTCTCATTTGCAAAATAAAAAATAAATAAATTTACATTGTTTGGATTTATTTTAGGCATATCCTTAACCCAGAAATTTATTAAATTTATGCGGCTTAATTTGGAAAAAATTGCAAGTACTGTTTAATGTTTACATTTCAGATGTATACTGTAAGCCACATCTCCCATTTAAACTATAATTCCTGAAGGAATTTTATTGCTTTTCAAAAAATTCATTCATGATCACTAGCAAGGTAAATGCAAAGGATCACTATTATGCAATCATTAATGGTGTGGAGCTGTGTTTTCAGTAGAAAACAGTTTACTAGAGTAGTGATTAACAACTACTTTGTGTTGCCAAAGGAGAAAAACACAGCCAAGGTAAAGAGCTTACATAAGCACAAAATGACTGAGGTTGGGAGGTCCTTTTGGAGACTGCAGAGACAAACCCTCCTGCTCAGAATAAGGTCTGCTAGAGCAGGTTGCCTAGGACTGTGCCCAGTTAGGTATTGAAGATCCGGAGATGGAGACTCCACAGCCTTTCTGGGCAATCTGCCTCAGTGTTTGATCACCCTCACTGAGATGGTGAGTATTTCTCATATTTAAATGGAATTGCTTGTATTTCAATTTGTGCCTATTTTTTCTTGTCCATTCACAGGGCACCACTGAGAAAAGTCTGACTCTGTTTTATTTACTGCCTTCATTAGGCATTTCTACACATTCATAAACCCCCTCCAGCCTTCTCTTCTCAAGGCTGAGCAGTCCCAGCTCTCTCAGCAACTTGTCATATGTCAGATGCTCCAATCCCTTAACCATCTTCCTGATCCTTCACTGGACTCTCTCCATTATATCCATGGTTCCAGACCTAGCTTGGTCTGACTTTCTCTCAGCAGTTTATTTTCTATCAGAATAACGTGGAAGTGGAATAAGGATGGGTGCATCCCAGAGCTTCTCTTTAAAACGCACTCTCAATAGTCCTGTTCCATTTTCTTTAGCGGTTTCCTCAAGAGACCTGGAGGGTCCTTCAAGCACCCCCCTAACACGCAATATCGAGTCATTCACTTTGTCACAGTGTGACAAGAGATTGGTTCAAGAGCTCAGGCCAACAGCAGCAATGAGCCCTTAAGAGTCATTGTGATATCAGAGCGGTAGGATAAACTATCTGTGAAGGAGACGTGGTGCGTAGCATGGTCCCTGGTGATGTAGTAGCTTTATTCAAGAGTAAGCTAATTATTGCTCTGAACCTGTCAATAACCTATGACAATACATGTTACCAACACTGTCCCAGAGACAGTGTGAGTTCAATTTCTAACATGGTTTCACTACAAAGATTCAAAGAAGAGAATCTCTAAATTTCCAAAGATGGGGATGATGTTGTTCCCTCACCATTTAATAGCTCAGGGATTTCAATACTTAGGATTCAGGAGACGTGAGTGTCCATTCTCCCTTAATCCATTCTCTTGACTCTATACAACTTTGTAGTACCATAAATTGCACACTGGAGCACAGATAGAAATCCAGGTACATAATCTTTTGAGGCAATATGCTGAACTAATGTCTGCTGTTCTTAGGCTTATTTTGGTCACTGTTTCCATGTAACACCTAAAATCAAACACTGATCAGTCTGATCTCTTGTCTCTGGCACATGAGACCATGGAAAGGACAAGAGGCCACCTTTCTGTGCTGCTTGTATGATACACTCCCAGGAAGAAGGAGCAGAAGGTCATAACTAGTTTTGTCACATTTGGTAAATGAAGAACAGGCCTTTGTTTTCCAGCATCACTATCAGGAAATGAGAAATAGTAAAAATAGCCTTGTTGCTTCATTAATGTACAATAAAGAGACATTGGCAGGTCTGTGGAACACCATTAATGGCATTCATAGCAATACCCTGTTGGCCTCATTCACCAAACTGAGTATATATTTAATTATATACAAATATTAGTGATTTAGATTTTTATGTAATGAGCTTTTTAATGCAAATGTCAATGCCAAGCAGATCTTTGTGTACATTCAGATGTCATTAGAAATACTTATTCAGACACAGTTCACAATAAATTCATGTTTTAGGAAGTGTGTATTTTGGGACTCATTAAGAAATGTTATTTAGGAGGCTTAAGAAACATTATACTTATACATAAATAATTCACATTCTCATTCTGTTGATGTGCCACACATTTGAAAGTATTTACACCTCAGCTTGAAATTATTAGATGCATGTTGTCTAGACAATTTACCTTAAATATAAAATGTAGTTTGATAAACAAGATCAATTCAAAATGTTGCTATAAAGTTAGTGTTGCTTCAGCCTCTTACCTGTGAGAGCATTTTAGCCCGCATTAAACAAAAAAAAATAAAGGTGAAAAAAGAGAAAAAGAAAAAATTTTCTCTCAGCTACTGCTTTTCACTGTGAGCTCCCTATACCTGGCTTATAACTTTTTGGGACACTATAATAGATAATCCTTTTAGCAGAATTTTCCCAAGATCTTTATTGTTGAAGAACATCTTCACTTTCTAATATTTTTTCTTTCTCTTATCCATACCAGTAAATTAAAAAACAAAATTTTCCTTTGTGCTCTTGAGATAAAATGGTATTCACGGACAGCACTCATCTAACAACTGTAGTTTGTTTTGTCAGAAGTTGAAACTGTTAAAAATGCAATAAACTTTTTTCCCCTGGAGGCATTTTAGACAGAAATTCAATATTTAAACCATGCTCTCACATATTATTGAGCAGTAACACAGAGTTGCTTTTCCCAATTATATCACAAAAGCAGATAAAACAGATAAAACAATCAGATTTAGGAATAAATTTAATAACGTGGTTTTCAATTAAGTAAGGGTTTGAGAATTCTAATACCAAGTAGTAGTTTCTGCTAGTTAGTTTATGGCGTATCCTATCTTTCCTTCTTGCTTTACTGTCTCTAGCTGCACCAGCCTATCCCATTAAAGTCTCTTATATCCTCTCATGGGCTATGTCAAGATATGGGAGTTAAAATGAGGATTTCTGGTAAATAAGAGATTTGCAGACTGCTAAATGTTTAAGTTCTAGCTTTTTGAGAGGGTTGAAGGAGGAAGAGCATAAAAAATATTAAAGCATTATGAGATTTAAAGACAAAATTCAGTAAGAGCTGTTGGGATTTCTAAACAATTAGTTGGAGAAAAGAGCTCGAAGGGAAAAATAGATCCACAGTTCTACATGGCCACTTATTTCTACACAAAGTATTTGAGAAATTTAAATATGTACATTTATCTATACAACTATATACTTATACATAGTTGTTTTACACAGAAAGCGTACTGACACCTATAGCAAAATTGTATTTAATAGCTTTTATTTCTCTTTTTGTTTTTAGTGGGTTGTTTCACTAAAAACATGAAAATTTGAATAATTGTTTCAACTTAGACTAAAATTAGAAAAGGCTTATGTCACCTTATTCTGTCTTGGTCTGTCCACAAACATAAAGGTCAGAGACACAGCATTTCTCACTAACTCCATTTTTCCTTCTCTCCCTTTTAAATCTCTAGCCTATATCAGCACCATTTTCTCTTAAGCAGCCTCTTAAGCCAAGAGTTTTTGACTACTGCTTTTCTGTTATGATGGCTAGTAGGCATATATGATTCTCTCACCTTGAGAGGGAAATACTGGTACATTTGTGTTGGTTTCCATGGCTATAGCTTCAATCACCTTAAAAAGTGAAGCTAGGGTATATCACCAGGCCTTTTTCTCTTCTTGACCTTTGGTAAAAGGAAAATTATATGAGCATTCATGACAGTTCAAGGTGCAAGGTCTGTGACTCGGCTGCCGTGCCGCAAATGGGATTTTTGGGTCTTTTTCTCCTATTTTGGAGCTGCATTTATTTCGCTTATATTGTACAATGTATACATGTATATATGTAAATGCACATTCCACCCATGGATAAGCAGGTTTAAGTGGCTGTTTATATCAGAAGATATATTTATCTAACAATATTCTTTTTTCTCATATCCAATAAAAACCTCCATCCTAATGTGTGCTTAATTATATATTGGGGTTTTTTTTGTTTGTTTGTTTGTTTTAATCATCTAGTAAGGCATTCTGTTTTCAGTAGAACATAGTAATGTGCTTAGAAGTTTTCCTGAATGGGACATATGTACCTGAGGGGAATAGAGAGTCTCTAAAAGATAGATCTCTGGGGTAGTGGTTTTGACTACTTAGGCATAAACAATGCTAACCTTTTTGGTTTTCTGGTTTTTACTCTGCCATACCTATCTTAGTGTATGTGAATGACTAGCCTGTAGGCAGCAGTGTTAGAAGTATGGATAAGTATTTATTTAGGGAGCTGAATGTCAAGAGCTTGCCTGCTCCTAATAGTTGATTATTTTACAAGTCAGATGCTTTCCTTGTGCTGTCACTCTAGTTTTCACCGTAGGTATTGTCTCAGCACTTCTAGTCTTGCCAAGCAAGCTGTGTGCTCTCCTCCTCTTCCGCTTCTGTATATATGCCTTCATCCTCCTGGACTGTGAGAAGGAAGTCCTCACCCTTAGTGCTGTAGTTACCACTTCCTCTGGACATTGCCACTACCACTTCCTGTTTGTTTTTCCATGGGAACTCATGCTGGTCCATGATGTACTGGCTGGTGTTGTGGGGCACACGCATCCCTGGCAGGCAGAACCCTGCCATGTTCATGGGGTGGAGGTGCATGCTTGCCTGTTGCAGCATCGCTGCTGGCAGGTATGAGGTCGTCACCCAGCAACGCTTCTTCATGTTCCAGAACAGCATTTCCTCTTGACCACCACCCCTCTGCCCACCTGCCTGGTCTTGGTGGAGGGGCTTGGTGCGTTGTTGTCGTCGTTGTTGGTTGCTCCTCCAGCAGTGGCCCTGCCAGCATGTCTTCCCAGGCTGCTCACGCCTTGGTCCACGCACAGAAAACCTGCGCTGGCAGCACTGCCTCCTGCAGCCATTTGAGGAAGATGCACAAGGGCACTGCCCCATGAGGTATTTCTCTCTCTCCTGTTGTCTTAGCTTGTAATCTCTCTTCAAATGTTGTTTTCTCCTGTGCTGCGGTCGCTTCTGTCACCTTCTGCCCCTGCCAGCCCTCTTGCGCGACCAGAGGAAGTGGGGCATGTTGCCTGCGTGCGCCCGCTTCTGCTGCCTTTGCCTGTTGCCACGGCCCACACCTTGCCAAACCTCCTCGTGCTGCCCAGGATTGAATGTGGCCAGCAGTGTGGTACATCTGGGTGGTCTGTGCCAGGCGTGGTCTCCTCTTCTGCTGGGGTATGGCTCTGCAACAAAGGCAGCAACCCTGACCCCATAGCAGATTTTTAGCCAGGAGGCCTGCAAGGGAGCCTTGTAATTTGCCCACCCCATGCTGAGACACTGCTGTCCCACAGAGGGTATTCACCTGGGGTGGCCTAGGGGCAAAGTGACAGACTTCATTGCCACCCCACCTGGTTGAACCAGTGGGGCATGTTTGTGACATAGTGGTGATGGCTGTGACAAGGACACCAGCCTTTGTGACCTCAGCCTCGGACAGCAGCAGGGACAGGGCACATCTGCGCCTCCCACCTGCATAAGGCCAGACCTTAGGCCAGGCCTAGCTTTAATGTTAGTCAGTCTTCATTTTTGCTTGCCTTATAGCACCTTGTAAAAGTAAATTAATGTTATTCTGGCCACATGGCGGAGGAAGATGCAGGGGGGACAAAGTAACTTTCACAAGCTCACACAGAAAGTAAGCACTGCCAAAGAACCCTTCTCGCCCTCCTGACTCAACACCCTGCATCCAGCTCTTTACAACACCTGTTGAAATTAATTCCTGTCCTTTTACTGTGAAAGATAGCAAGATGGATAGCAGGCCTATCTCAAGATTCATTTTCTATACTTACTATATTTATATCTCACCAGGTGCTATTTGTAGTATCCCTTTTGTTGGCTTCCTGGGGTACAGAATAACAAAATAAATAATTTTTTTCTGCTATGGTGAAAGAAAACACTTTACAAACGCCAGCTAAGTTGAAGACAGGTGTTATGCAATGCACTTATTTATGGAAAAACAGGTGGTGTGTCCTCATTTTCACCACACAAAAATAAGGGTGGGGTTTTCTTGTGGCTGTGTTTGTCTCTGTGGAAGTTCACAAGGCTTGTGTAGGTAGCAATAAGGAGGGATTAATTGGTTTAGCCCCCCATCCATGGACTTTGTTGGATAAGGTTTAATTTCTGTCCATCTTTTGCTGAGAGTTGTCATCCAGGACTCTGAATTTTCATACTTAAAGATTACAGCATCTGTATAGTGTTACACCCTGAGACATAAATTGTTCTAATGTCATTTCTATTATATTGATTTACACATATATTAATAAATATTTATTAAATATAAACTATTTGTTTGCAATATTCCATACAAAAAGGATTTTTTTTTACTTTTTTATTTTCTAGGCTGATTTTTTTTTAAAAAACAACATCCACTCAATGTTCCTTCATTTTTCTCTTGAAAGAGTTTCCCACTCCTTCAACTTCCATTAAAGATGAAAGGAAAAAATGTGCATAGGTTTACGCTTACCAAACATAAAGTCAGTCACATCTAACCTTAATGTTAAGCTTTGGTATGATGTCAAGTGTTACTACTTATCAACACACGATGGCAGTAACAGTCCATAAAATGATTAGTTGATGACGCACATTAGTAAAACAAAATCTCTCTTATGCCTGTTTTTCTAGAGCTAGCTACGGATTTCGCTTATGAATCTTGACAGTTACTGAGCTCAGTTCCACAGAGGAAAAAAAGGTGGAGTTTCCTACTCTTTGCTTAATCAAAATGTCCCTAACTGTTTTTCCAGATATGGTTTGTGATCCCAAACTCAATGTATAAAGTAGCACTCCAGTGATGTCCTTAACCATAGTGACTTTTTGGAAAACTTTCTCTGGCTTATCATGTTAACTCTAGCAGGTTCTGTAGGCATTCTTTACCTCCTGGTGAGATCGTAGCACTTTGGGGATCTTCCCAAATCAAAAGAATGATTTCTTTAGCAGCCCATTCAGCCAATAATGCTCTTGTATCCATGATCAATTTTGAGTGAGGTATCAAAGCTTCTTCCTGGAAAGACATAAAGGTTTTGTGTATTGACTAAGGAAGTACAACTTTTTTGTCACTGTGTCAAGAAAAAGTCTTTTAGACATGTAAAAGTAGTTTAATATTCACAGTGATCAGTTTGATTTGATTTGATGTCATATCTTCTTGTTGAACACTGACAGCTTCAGCCTTTCTGCAGAATGTGTCTGCTTGGATTTCCTTTCAGATGAGCTCTTTGATAGAAACTAGACATTTAACACCAACTCCCTGTAACTTAAAATAATTGCACAGTGTTAAACAGTTGAAATTCTCATGGGTCTCCCAAGCAGAGCCAGACTGGTCCTGGTCACTGATCAATGAGACAACCCTGTACCCTCCCAGCTCCAGAAGCTAGCAGCAGAAATAGCTCTATCTCTGTAAAAGCCTAGGTTGACAGGATTTACTGAGGAGCACAGGGATAACATAGCTACACTCTTTCAGATACCTGATGTCCACTCGGCGCAGTTCAGTCCCCCAGGCCAAGAAATTATTTACAAGTTATTAATTCCTCCAGCAACAGTCCCAGCAGATGGTCTCAAAAGATGTCAACCACACGAATGCTGCACTGAACTGTCTATAAAATGTAACAGCAATCTTGTTCTTTTAAAACCGGCACTGGATTTACTTTTGCAATTCACTAACAGAGCTTTTCTGAGAGTGTGGACTTCCTAGCAGAGAGGGACTTGCAGAAATTACCTCTGAAGGAACAGGGCTCTGTCCACTTACAGGACTTTGCTACATGTCCAGGAGTGGTGGAAAACAGCTGCAGATTGGCCCATACACGACCCAAGCATGTAACCTTGGCATTATTAGTGCTAACCTCTGAACTATTTTCTGAAGTGGGAAGGTCATCAACTGTGTTATCTCTGATAACACTCTCATGCTATAAGGGTAGTGTAAGGCCTGGTCAGCTAAACAATTCAGAGCAGAACATGTGTTTTCAGACTGTGGATTCAGAATAGGTGGGAACACCATCCTACAGCCTGGAAAACAGGATGAGGCAAGGTTGAAGACTTGGTGCCACACTCACTGTGTCATAGTAACTGACTGGCAGGAGCTGCAGCTGTTTTGGTTTTGTTCCATGGCACTAAGGTCCTGCAGCTTGAAAGGCATCAGACACCTCACTTGATGCCCCACTCTGGAGCCAGCAAATCAAACGCTGCAGGTGTTTTCTGCAGGCATCCAAATTCTGTGTTATGAGAGTAGAATGGTGCACAAAGGGTCAAGGGTAAGAGATAAGGGACTGAATTCAGCAAAGTACAGCCAATTTCCTCAAAGAGGGCTTGGTGGGAATCACCATTTGTTTGGGTTTGTTTTTTTAAATTAATTTATTTTGTATTCAGTTTTTTATTCTTAATAGACTTTACAGGTTCTTGCCCCAGTATTCAGCATTTGGAAAAGAGAACTATCTGCAAGTCTAATACCTCTTATTTGTCACTTAGGTACTTAGACTCTGCATACAAAGTCTGTGGGGTAGAGAATTTAAATTAAAGCAGTATACCTGTCTTCCTGTGTTGATAATGTACCCCTTTGTATCCCATGAATTAATTTTGAAGCATTTACTTGATGTTAGGGTGGTCTAGGTCTGGATTTACTCCTAAAAATTCTGCCTGAATCAGCTGCTGAGAGAAGTGTTTGCATTGTCAACTTCAGAGAAATAAGATTCTCTCCTTCATTGTGTCCTTCTGGCTTCCTTATTTTTTCAAACCCACCCACCTGGGCACACACCCTTTTACCTACTATGAGTTTTCTATTTTATTGCCTGAAACTTGGAGTTAGCCTTCTTTTTCATAAATGAGAACCCCAAATCTCATATACGTCTCTCTTGAAATAATTACAGAAACTCATGCAAACATCGTTTTTAAATGCAACTAAATAAGTGAGGATACTGTTCTTGCAGATGTCAATAATATGAATGATGAAAGGTAGTAGACTCAGTAGCAGAGAACAAAAGAGTGCACTCACAATATAAAGGGGATGACAACTGATATTCTATATGTATAATGAATAAAATTGAGAATGTAGTGAGTGTGCTTGGCCTTGTGAACTTACACTTGCTGTTTGTTTATTTGTTTTCCCTAGGAATCATGGATTATAGTGTGAGCACAGGACTAGGTACAGGTTCTAATGCTTTTTTTTCCCATTACACAGTTTTTTCAAGGCTCTTAGTTGTTCTGGTTTTACCTATCTTTTGCTAAAATCAATCAGGTTCATGCACATTTGTGAAAGTAGTGTGAAGATAAGTAGAAAATTTCTAAAGGCTTTTGTCTCATAAAAGGCAGGCGAAAACGACAGCTACACTAGTGCTCATGGCTTTGATAATATCCCCTGGGAGTCTTCACAGTCATTGGAAACAGAAGTCAGTAAGAATAGAATTGTCTAGTTTCTGCATCTTGAGAGCTCTTTTTATTTCCTCTGTATGCCAGGCATGACATTTCTGACCAAAGGACACATTGTAGGAGTTTTTGTCTGTTTCTCCTTTGTAGCAGTTTTGGTACAACTTCTTTTGGTGAAATTGCACATTGACTTTTTGCCTGTCTCACGCTTTCACAGTTAGAGAAGTCAGAACATTTCTTTTCCCTAACCCAGGCATACACTTGGCATGTACCTGAATGGGGAAGCTGCAAGACTGCTTGAAAGACAAGCACAGGCTTAGTCTTTATGTTTGACAGTGCTGTTGTAGGATACTGAACTGCAGAGGGAGAGAAGTTAAGGCTCAGGCAGAGAAAAGTAACAGAGCAGGTAGCACATACACTCTGAACACCTCTCCCAAACCTCTCCCATGCTGAACACCTCTCCTAATCCTCTGAAGGATGGAATTCAGTAGCAGGCTTCAGGATGTCTGTTTACGTGAAGCAGGTCTGCACCTGAGCATCACAGCTGAGTTCCATGAGACTTGGTCTGCTTTGTAATGTGTAACAACAACTGAAGTTCTGAGAAAACACACAAAAAGAAAAACATATACATAGAAACTGTGAACTACCTGGCTAGATTTCTGCAACTGGATAAGGTTGGCATTAGATTAGTATAGCTGACCACTATACAAGGGATGGAGCTCTGGTTTGAGGTTTTGGAAGTTTCCTCCAAGGCAGAGTTTAGAGACATGATATCCCATTTAGTATTTCTTGACTTCTGTAGTACAATAGTTGATTTTTATCTACCACAGAAATTTCTGTTTTTTCTGGCATATCCTTTTCTCACTGTCCTTGATCTGAGAGTAGCCTGCAAAAGAGTCTTCAAATTGCAGGTACACACCATAGAACATGCTTGGGGGCCAGGTATCTGAACACCCACATTTCTTTGTATGTTCCTTGGTCCCCTCTCAACCCTTGCATTTTTATCTTTCCCAGAGCACATGTGCTCCACTGGGAAAACAAAGAGCTGACGATGGTATGAGGGGTGAAGTGCAAATGGAAAGGAATGGGTAGAATTTCTTTAGCATAAAAATAAATGCAACTAGAGTCTAAAACTTCTGGAGTTTGCTGCTCCCCCTCCACCTTTCAGCAAGATGGGAACCTTTCAGAGACAGTACCCACAATCAGTGCAACACATTGACAGAGACAGACATTTCAAAGTAAACAACCACCTAATAGAGCAAATCACGTTTTTTCTCCTCAATTTTAGTTTTCATTTAATTGAAAAAATAATATAAACCTGGTGGCTTATGTATAGATTGACATAACAGGGAAATTGAGTCTCAAAAGTAAGGCAAAATGGCTCTAGAACAAAGCAGTGTAGATTCTGTGTATTTAAGGATGTATTGCGCATCCTCCCTTTGACCACTAAACACAGTCCTGTACATTCAAATTTTAGGCCTGAAATGACATCAGTATCTCCAAAGGGTTTTTTAAAAATCACTGACCTTTCAGTTACTATTACAGAGAAGAGAACTGAAAGATGGAAGAAAAACAGAACTCTCTACAACTACCTGAAAGGAGGCTGTAGAGAGGCAGGGGTCGGTCTCTTCTCCCAAGTTACAGATGATAGGACAAGGGGTAATGGCCTCAAGTTACGCCAGGGGAAGTTCAGGTTAGATATTAGGAAATATTTCTTTACTGAAAGGGTTGTCAGGCATTGGAATGGGCTGCCCAGGGAGGTGGTTGAGGCACCATCCCTGGAGGTATTCAAGAGAGGAGTTGGCATGGTGCTCGGGGATATGGATTAGTGTTGGGTGGTGTGGTGGTGTGTGTGTGGGTTGTGTGTGGTGTGGTGTGTTTTGTGTGTGGTGTGGTGTGGTTTTTTTGGTTTTTTTTTTTGTTTGGTTTTTTTTTTTTCATTGGTTGGACTAGATGATCTTAAAGGGTCCCTTCCAACCTAGGAGATTCTGTGATTCTGTGAAAATATTGTCTTGGCTCTAAGAGCATGTAGCTAAGAATGACTCATATCATTGAAAGGAAATGCTAAAATGAAGGTAGCTGTTGTTCTATGGTTTGTTCTGCATAAGTGTCTAAAAACAAAAGTTATTTTAAACAGAAGCGAAGGGTCCAGCTGCTGTGTTTGGTTTGGAATTCTTTTGCCTATCTAGATTTCAAGTAAGACGGTCAAATTGGTAGAGGCATGGTCATAAAGGCACAGTCATTGCAGCCTGCTGTATTTCTTCACCTCTGATTTTAGCCTGCCTCAGGTTGTTGCGTACAAACCTGCTGTCCATGTTCCCAGTGGGTTCTCTTCCAGAAAGTGATGGTGAGGGTGAAGAATGTGGTCTCTGTGAACAGGGTTTCCATTGCTGGCCCAACAGAAATTTAGCAAGTCAGCTGCACTTACATTTTAAATGAGCATGTATGTTCAGTTAGATGAAAGGGAGCTTTGATATTAAACAAATATTGACTTGTGGAAGTGGAAGGATTTGTTACATTTTATGGGGATTTTTTTGGCTGAAGTCTTTCATCAAACCTTTATCACTGAAGATGTGGATGTGTTATTTGCTGCTTGTCACTGTAGAATAAAATGAATGAGTGTCTATGTTGCATCTAGTGGATCTTTTCTGGGGGATTTCTCCCTAAAAAAATATATTAAAGCTCCCCCACAAAAGGAGGAGAGTTGGTCAAACTATACAAAGGGAGGGCAATTTCCTAATCTTTAGCCAGTAAGGCTCTTAAACAGTGAAGCAGAAAAACTCATTGAAATTGTTTCAAATAATTGGAACCTGAGCCATGGCTCCACAAGGATATTTGTGACTTGGGTCTCTGAATTCTGGTTTTCAGTATATTGAAATACAATATTTTGTGTGACTCTGAAAATATGTCAAGGGGAGCTTTTCCAGTTCCTATGCAGAATAAAGTTCAATATTTCTCAAATAGGCTATTTACATGAGATTTTTATTAGGCATATAATCTGGCAGGCAAGTTTATCAAAGATATAGAAGACAGCTTGCGGCCTAATCAGCATTACAAAGACCAATTATTACTGCAAAGGTATAAATAAATAGTTTATGTGCTTTTTTTGGGAAATCTGATACAAGTTTAATCTCTACATTCCATTATAGATTCAAAGAAAGATTCTGTTTGCTAAAGAAAACATACTTTTTGGAATACTGCTAGTACTTTTCCAAAATGCAGGGATGTTTAAAGAAAGAAACAAAAAAATGGATTTGTCTCTTAATGAAAAATATTTAATTAAATGAAAGGGGGATAAATATTCAATTGTGTACACATAGTTAATTTTTATTTCTTTATTTACTATGCTATAGTAGATTTTAACATATAAAATTACTTTTTAATAATTCAGAATAAAATTTTGCATTTACATTGATTTTTTATTGCCTTCAGTACACTTTTTGTAGTTAAATATTTTTCTTACTGTTGCTATACAACTTACAGTTGGGTAGATAATGGAGTTGTCTTTTAGCATTTCATATTATTATTTGTACCTCAGTAATCAATTTCATTATTAATAGAAATATTTCCCATATTAGCAAGATTTGAAAAAGTACATCTTGTGTAGTGTAGCAGTGAGTTAATAATTTGTCTTTAAAGATTCTTTTAGCGTATGACAGTATTGACTCCTGTCAAAGCTTAGATGAGGTTACCAACTGGCAAACGGGGTAGACACATGTATGCATAAGGTGTTTTGCTCAGGTTGATGGGATTACCATCCAGTCTGATGTCTTCAAGAGCCCTACGCACATAATTAAAATCTTTCATTTTGCAAAAAGTGTCTTCGTGCATCTCTTGAATGTTGTTGTTCTAAAAAAAAAAAAAAAATCTATGAGAACAGTTGCTTGAAAGCAATTTTTTACTCTTTGAAAAATGAAGAACAATTTATGAATGCATTTTTAGTGCCTAGAGAGATACTTGTTTGAAGCCAGGGGGCCAGATTGTGGCTGCAAGTCATCAACAGAGAAATCTCCCAAGCATTGGGAAAAATTTCTTGGCCAGTACAAAGCTTCAGAACTGAGTAACTCAGACTGTGTAGCAGAGGCAAGCTTTGCAGGAGGGGCCTGGTAGAAGTATAGAGCATTTCCATTTCCAGAATCATGAAGAAGAGCCTTATTAACCCAAATTGGAACCAGCACAGGCCAGTCCAAAAATCATAGAAATGTAATTATCATCCTGACAGCTTGATACGCCTCAACCTGCAATGGCACAAATCTGCAATTTGATCTGTGACAAATTTCTTTCCCCCAGGCCCTCTCACATGAGCTTAGCCCACATCTGTATATATACAGGGAAAACTGAACACTTTCGATTTTATTCCTTTGATTTAAATTCCTCTTATATTCCCTATCTTCACTGAGCTTTTGTTCTTGAAATGAACTATTTTTAACAATGAACTGCTAGAATACAATATTGTCTGGAAATTGAGACTAAAAAGGTCATCTCCTAAAATGAGGGTTGTTTGAAAATTCCTCTATTCTCCATTCCTTTGCTAGTCAGAAATTGGTGTGGAAAAAGTCCAGCTCACTAGCTTTGGTCTGTAGCGCTCAGCACTGAATATTTAATTTACAGGCACAGGCAAGTGAAAAAGTAGTCAGCTAGCAAGCAGGATATTTCTATAGATTTATTTATTGATAGATAGAGGTTAAATTATGTATGGTACATCAGGCTATTTATTCAAAGGTTTTTTACTGTATTATGTAATAAATAAAAACATCTTCTGATAATCAAAACTGGGCATTTGTACAAGAGGAGATAAAGGGAAAGAAGCAGAGATGGAAAAGGTTAAAAGGAAGAATTCAGAAAGAAAAATTTAGGTAAAAGTAAATTAAAAAAAAATTATTACAGAAAGGTGGTGGATGGGATGTTCTGACATAGTCAAATAGAAAAGTTTGGCTGAAAAACTGTTAGCAACTGGAAATGACCTTTATTAAGAGAATGAAATGCACTGGATATAGATGTAAAGCAACTTTCTAGGGATATCTAAAAGTATTCCTGCCAGAAGACTTGTATAAACAGCATGAGGGATTTCTGTCTTTGAAGTCTCTTAGACTCCTGTTGCTCTTTACAGCTGTGAAACTAACTTTAATCTGTACTAACAATAAATGTAGAATTTTATGCTTGAAAAATACTGTATTACAAATTCTAATAATTAAAGCTTAGCTGAGCTAAATTTTATGACTTTCAAATACTGCATTCACTAATTAGTTGTATGTTTCCACTATTTTGTTTAGTCAAGTAAGTACATTTTTGGATAAAGAGAAGAAACAAAGGAAGACAATAGTTATCCTTTCCAGTTTTATTTACTAGTTGGACATGACATAGAAATTACTTTTGTGGCCTACCTGAAGATGAAGAGCTTGGAGGCTTTCAGGGAGTGGCAATGGAATATGATCCAAATTATTGTCAGTGATGTAAAGATGCTGCAGTTCATGCAGATCCTAGAGCATGAAGGAAAAGTCGGGAGAAAAAGATACACTTTTTTGAAAATCTCTAGCAAGTAACTTTGACATTTATCACTGCAGTGAGTACAGCTGGATAACAGCACATTTTGTTTCAGCATGATACAGTTCAAAACATCAGAAATTCAAAGACAGTCATGAACTTTCATTTGCACAGGCTGAAAAGTGTTGTCGTTAAAGATTAGGTATTTGGATTAAAATGAAGGAAAAAAAAATCTTTGAAATGTCTAAAGACTCAATAATTAGAGATGTAATTTCATTTTGTTCTAAAGTGAAAATGCTGTCTCTCCCAATCATTATTCAGAAAGGTTTCCTGTTCTGTCTGTTTTCTTCCTTTTGTGACAAGCTTACTCAATTTTGCAGAAGTGTATTGGTGTTGCAGCAAATTATAACTGCATAAGAAATGCCTGAGCTAAAAATAAATTTCTCATTCCATTTGAAAAGCTCAATCATTTTCTCTCTTGATTTAGTGGAAGAAGCAGGCTCATCTGGTAATTATAACAATAATAAAATATAAACTTGGCTAGGTCAATAAAGCTCAGTAGAATGCTGTCATTTTGCCCTCTTTTAACACACATGTTACCATGGTACCTAAGTACTTTTTTGAGCACAGTGTCCTATTTTAACTCTTACTGACAGAACTGTAAGATATGATATCTTAGATATCATAAGGTGAAGGTTCTTGGCAAACACGGAAGACAAAGGCTGAGGCTCCTTCTCGTGGCTAAAATCATGTGAGTGCAGAACAAAAGGGTGCTAAGGCAGAGTCTCAATTTGAGGGACTGATTTTTGCCCATTATTCCTATTCCCAACACCTGCCTTATGTTGGTCTAGGAGAAAATATCTAGTTCAGTAACTGCTGTTGGTTGCTTC
The DNA here is from genome assembly GCA_002844005.1 of Limosa lapponica baueri. Lineage (NCBI taxonomy): Eukaryota > Metazoa > Chordata > Aves > Charadriiformes > Scolopacidae > Limosa > Limosa lapponica. The sequence goes on from KZ505700.1 coordinate 1,143,092, forward strand.
ATTAAGAACCTGTCTCCAAAGGAGGAATTCAGAGGTGGCTGGTTACAACTTTCTTTTTAGATGCAATTGAATAGTGCATATCAGCCAGGTCTAATATATGAAGCTAGCCTATATTCCATAGCAACTTCAGATTTCATGTGCAATTAGGAGCAGTACAAGGCTGCTTTTATCCACCAAAATTCTTGAGGAAGGATGATCACTCAGAGATTCCAGCTTTCCTGCTTTTCAAGGTGGAAATAAAGCATATACATTTAATGAATACTCTTCCAAGTTCTCATGTAGATATATGGCAGAGTAAGTTTGTTGCAGCAGCATCCATAGCTTAGTCCTTCCCTCTTATCTACTTGTAAGGCAATATCAAGCAGATTTCTGGAGTCTTGCTAGTCATGTGGGTAACTGGTTCATAGACAGAAACATAGTGTGCCATTGCAGGTCTTTGTAAAGAAGAATAAAAAGGGTTCTCATAGTCCAGCTGATAGTGCTCACACATCTTGCTCCATCTTTATAGATTATGCAACAGCCAGCACAGTCATGGTGCCTATAGTCTTAACAGTTTTAGTACTGTAAAGGGACACATACTTGTTTTTTTGACCACATCCTTTAGAGGGAGGAAGAAAAGATTTTCCCATCAAACCCAGACTTACTTTAAATGCCTCATTACGTATTCCTTTGCGACCAAGCCTGTTCTTACTAACATCAATGAATGTTAACGTAGGTGGTAACTCAGGGAGTTGCCTTATCCTATTGTCACGGAGCACCAGCTCCTCAAGTTGGGGCAGTCTCCAGAAGGCATCTTCATGGATCTCTGATATAAAGTTTGCAGTCAAATCTATCCTCTTTAAATTGTCTGGCAGAGAAATAAGATACAACAAGTATGTAAGGATGTATTTCCTGAAAGTTTTAAAAAAGAAAAAGGCAAATGGGTTATTTAAATTACAGGTTAAATGTCTTGAATCAGATCCATTCCTGACCCACTATGTGACAGCTCTCTCTTTATGTATATAATGCAATAATCCATATTTGAATAATTCTCCTGAGGAAGGGGACCATTTCCTTCTCGTCCTGTTTAGAATTGCCTATGTCATTCTTCATACATCTTTCAGTGAACGATTTTAAAGTTAATTGTTTTAAAATTTCTGTATGTTCTGGGAATCTTTTAAATGGTAATCTTTTGGGAAAAATAACATTTAAAGGGAAATAAACATGTTCTCTACCACCTTGTTCCACATTTCTTTACATTTTCCTATGTGTGAGAAATTTGATATATTGACTTTCTTCTATAATATATTCAAACAGTTTTTTCCAATTAAAAAAAGAACAACACAATTTATTTTTGGCAAAAAATAACAACGCCTAAATACCAGTGGATTAATATGCATTAATTTTAAATGTATTATTCTGTAGCTTACTTCTATTTTCCACCCAGAATGTTTTTCATGGTTATTTTATTTTATTATTTCATTCTTATACTATCAGTATTTTTTGGCCTAAATAATTTTTCTCTCTTCTTAGTATTTATTCCCATTGGGTTTTTTATATACCAATTGTATTCTTTCCCAAACTTATGTGGGTTTGCGCAAGCCAAACCCTTATAGATTTCTTTCATAAAAGGATATTTGCATTCCCCTGAATTATTGTATTAGTCTCTTTTGGCACTGATTCCACAATTGTCCTCATGAAATCAATAAGCATTATCCGGACAAAATTGGGTCTAAAACAAACCCCAAAGAATTTGCTACAAATGGTTTTGGATTAGCAGTTTTCATTTACTGAAGATTTTCCTAGATAGTTCTGGAGTAAACCAATGAGCATACACTTTAAAGCTACAATGTAAAGGTGAAATTCCTTTCACACATATGCTTTGCAAATATTTGAAAGTATGTCTACCTGAGAACTTGTTTTGTTTAGGAAAACAGTACTTTCTACTATGCAACAAATGTTTCATGAGGTTTGGGTTTTTTCTACCCTTCCAAGGCTGGTTACAAGTAACAGCAAAAAGACAGATGAACATTGTTATTTCTAATAATTCAGAACTTTGTAAAAGAATCTGCATTTACATTCAAAAGTAACAAACCACTTTTCCATATGTGCATTTATGTGTATAATCCTACTGTCATCAAACATTACATAAAGTAAATCACTATGTCTAGGATTAGGATGAGCCAGAAATTATAGACATTAAAGCTAATTGCAACAATATTTCTATCCATACTTAAGTTAGCAAAGTCATTTCTGTTGATCTTCCTGATTCTGTTGTAGCGTGAGTAGAAGTACGTGGTTTTCTTAGGTAATGGTGGAATAGCGTCAAGGTCATGATCATCACAGTAGACAGTGGTCCCTAGACATGTACACAAAAGGCAGGTGGGAAGGCCTATGAAAGAATTTAAAAAAAACCAGTTTGTTACCAAAAAATGTTCAAAATTTGTAATTACTACAATGAGAGAAGCACATAATGATAAGATTTTGTTGATGATAAAGGTCACTCCCATCCTGATTTGATTAGCACATCATATAATTGCAACAAGTGATTAAATTCTGCTTAAAACTATTTTTTTTTCTGTCTGTGCCTAATAGGAGGCCACTTAACTTGTTCTGATACAGTGTTTCTCAGACTACAGCAGCCAACCAAAGATCAATTTCCCCCTAAGCTGGCAAGTGTGCCCTTCCATCTAGATGGAGAAATGAGTTGATCACTGAAGATTGTTGTTAAGATTTTCCAAGTTTGGTTCTGTAAATAGTAATTCTGAATAATTTGTAAAGAGATAAATACTTTCCTACAGAGCTATGGAGAAGAACCTTAATTTCCTTACATGTTATTTAATTATGTTTTCTGATTCAGAACTTCAGCATAATGAAAAATTTCTCTGTCAGTCTGACTTAAGGTAAGTTGGAGACCATGTTAACCGAACATTTGGTTACCACCAGCAGTTCATGGGAATGAAAAATTAGGCCACTTCATCTCAGTCAGAAAACTGCATGAATAGCCTGAATTCAGAAGTTTCTTTTGATGATACTGTTCAAATTTGGTGAGAATTGTGACACTGACTGGTTTGTCTGTATGTCATTTTCAGTAGGAAAAGTTGTTAGTTGCTATGCGTGTTGCATTTTTGATACATCTTTTCTTTGATTGTGGGTATAAATCAGCATATCTGTTTCTCATTTTTTAATCCCATAGAAATACTTGTCTGTTCCATATTTTCTTCCTCCTTGTAGCAGATGGTTGATTGTTTGTTCTGGTTACTTTAGAAAATAGTAGCATAATTAATGAGTATGAAAATGCTTTTCTTGTAGATGAGTTTTTTCTCCAGATCGGCTATGGCTACATGGAAGATTTGCCTTCTTAATCTGTGCCAATTACTGACCGGCAGCGGTTAACTAACTGAAGGGTGGGCAATATATGTGGTGTCTTTTCAGGCAAGATTAAAGAATCAGTGACCACTACTCTTTTATTTGAGAATCTCTACTTGGACATCCAGGAATAACATTTCTGCAGAGATGAGACTCTTTTTATACTCTCCCTAACTTCCTCCACAGGACAGCTGAAATTAGCTACAGGGAGCAAGCCTGACACAGGGAAAAAAATAAATGGTCACACCTTGAACCATTCCAGCAAATCTAAGCCAAAATGAGTGTAGAATTCAGGATGGCTGACGTTTTTTCAAAATATTGCAACATAGTACAGGAAGATAGTTTCCCCTTCTGCCCTATTTTTGATCTTGGAGGAGTGATATTTGTCACCTATGGCTGGTGCAGACTGAAAAATGACAGAGTAATGGGAAGGATTCAAAAAGATATCAACAAGAAAAATGAACTTGGCTTGACATTCTTCAGCCTTGTTGTTTTCTATCCAGTACCAAGCCAAGAACAGCAGCAACATCTGAAAGGAAACTCGGTTGCCGAAAGAAAATAAAGACACAAAATATCTGATGTGATATGTTACAGCCTTGAGCCTCCCATGCATATCTTCAGTTGATGCACTAGTTGATTTGCATTTAGTGCTCAAAAATATTGACAGATACAGAACTCATATTATGTAATATTTACATGAAATGTTTTGCAGCATCCTGTAGCTCTCAAAATTGAAAGAAGCTGTGTGGTTTTTTCAGAACTCTCCTGGGAAATTCTCATTTCCATTTTTATTTGTTTTGACATCAGTGAGTTTTGTTGTTTTTTTTTTTTTTTTTTCCTGGCCTAGGCTCACTAGTAATATGTATAAAAACAAGACAGGAATGATTAATTTCTCCAAGACAGGAATGATTAATTTCTCTTCACAAAACACACAATTTGGAAGCAGGAACCCTTTTTTCTTTTTTTTTTCGCCCCATTTCTTTTGTCTTCTATGGCACTCAGTTAGTGTTAGGCATAGTAAAACATAGCCTTTTCCTCTTGTTGTATGTTGATAGGCATGCAGCAAAAAGACCCATCACAGCAGTGGATAACTATAGTGATCTTCAGTTACAAGAGTTCAGAGTAGCTGCTAACAAATGCCAATTATTAGCATCACAATGTTTGATGAGGGACATCAAACAAGGGACAGAATGTGTTTTAGAATTTTAATTCCCTTGTGAGATGCAGAAAGTTCTGTCTTTACTATAGCTTGTCTGAACAACAGAAAATCAGCTTCACCCAAAATTTCTAAATAGTTTCTTTCCTTAAGTTTCATAGTTTCTCGTTTTCATGGTCCAAAATTGTTCAACTTTTTCATTATATTTTGTACAAATATTTTATTTATTTATAAAAATCATGTAACAAATCACTGTAAGATAGTTAGTTGGTAAGGTATTGAAATCTAAGTTAATAAAAAAGTACTGGTAGCATTTGCCAAACATTAGCAATTTCTTAAGTTGTGTTTAAGTCTTAATAAAATTTTATTTGAAAAATATCTCCATGGGTGCACAGTCATTTTCTTACTGAAATAGTGTGGAAAAACTTTGACTAGGCACCTCTGTGAGTTCAGACCGTTCAAGAGAGGCATGTTATACATCTCTACAGTAAAAGAGGCACAGAAATTATATACCTCTTCTTCAGTAAGAGAGGCAGACATTCATAAGTAAATAAAGTGGGCTCACTCAAAGCAAAGCCACACGTGTGAAACTCATATCTTTTTCCTACTAACCGTCTTGAGTTTGAGGTCCAAGAACCCCAGACCCCTGTGCTGAAGATCCATCGATTAATTTTGGAGTTGACGCTTCCTCATCAGATTCTTCTGTCAATGGTGCAGAAGAATAACTCTCTTGAATTATAGAAGGTAGTGCTGTCCCAATCTCTGTCTAGGGAAATTAAGAGGAAACAGGAAATGTTACTGGTTACTTCCACTGGCAGTTGATTCTCTTCCAGTTATTCATATTCCCCCACTAGAGGTCATATATGTTCTGAGGTTTAGTGGTTGAGCTGCATTTTATCTGGCAGCCATAATGAATTCTGATGATGTGTAAACAGTTCATGAAACTCCAATATGCTCATTCATTTTTTATCTCAGTGTTTTAAACTGAGATATGCACACATGCACATACATGTGCACATATGCATGCACACTGCATATACTTCATTAGCAAGAACATGTAACAACAGAATGCTTTTTTCACATTTATTTGAAGTTAAATTAAATTTGTGATAAAAATTGGTATATCCTGTGTGACAAAGGAAAATTTGTTATGAAGTACGAAAAAGATGCAAGTCTTTTGACCATAAAATTGTAAATTGTACCAGCATAAATCCAAATCCAATGTAGCTGTGTAGGGTCTGTTTTAAAAATATTAATGTACTTTAAAAATCTTATTATCTAGGAACTCTGAAGTCTAAGTTCACATACTACTTGCAAACATGTTGGCAGTGGTTTTGTCAATTTTCTTTTTACTCTGGTCAGCTTTATTCATCAGCAGCTGCATTACGTAGTATGAAAAATTAAGGGTATAAATAAAAAAAATGTTAGATAAAATCTTGGTTTAGAAAAATCCCATAAAATTTGGCAATTCCTTTCATGGAAACAGAAACCTTATTTTCTCCTCTCCACTTAACATAATTAGTCAAACCAGTGAATTTTATTGTGTTAACTCTAATTCTAAAGATGCATTTGGTTGATTTTGCTATATGACAACTTCAGGATAAAAATGAAGATGTAGCAATTTTCTTGCATCATAAAACCCCTCATAAAAAGAGTAGTGCAGACTTGCCAGGGTTGTTGCAGAGGGGGCTACGTTTGAAAAGAGACAGAGGCAAAGAGGCACAGTGGTTTACTGTAACCACCCAGACACTGAGTTGTGTGACCTTTACCAGTTACTTTACCACTGTATCTTGATTCCCCCGTGTGTGATAACATTGTTTGACTGCCCCAGGGCCTCCTTCAAAAGTGCACTTCTTTTTTTTAAATCCCCGACAGCGAATTACTGTTCTTATATGGCTTTACAGATCTGAGGTTCTGTTTAAAATTTAGGTAATACATCCACTTGCAGGGTGCTGTACCTCTGTTCTGCAGTTAACACTCCTTAGCCTATACCTAAGGCATGATCAAAAGCAGGAATTTTGTAACAGTGTCTTCATCCCAAGTGTGAAGGAAAAGAAGCATAAAATTATGCTTTAGTAAAGATTTTCTTCCGTTGTACCTTTGTAGCACAACACTACCATAAAACTATTGAATCCTGAGGTTCTTTACCTGATCAACCCTCTCAATTTTGAGATTTTTTGCTGAATTTGCTGGATTTTGCGGTGCAGCTATATACCATTACTGGCAATATTATGCTCCTAGACTGCCTGAGAGCATCTAAATAACCATCTAAAATCTACTTTTTGCACAGAAATAATTTGGTTTAAGTTATATAGTGGTCATAGCTTCAAATATTTTGCATCAATTAGTTTCACAGAAGACAGAGAATGTGGAAGCAATGAAAAACCAGGAAGCACTCTGAATTTCACAGACTGAGATTTTGACTGTGTGCACTTCACGTTCTCTGTATATTCCTTATTGTATTCCAATAAGCCATGGATAATATTACTAAGTAGAGTTTATGGATAAAAATGCCCTGATACAATGCCCTAGGATCATAACTTTGCAAAACACATGGTGATCAAGTGAGCAAAATGAACTTCAACTGAACTATGACTGAGTAACCTGTTGGTGTAAGTAAGAGTAAGGATGCACCTTGTTGCTTTGTGCAGACAAATACACAATGTTCCCATCTGCAGCACTGACAGTAAGACAGCTTAACCAGGAATGGACTTGGGGACAAATCAAAAGAAGACTTTGGGAACAAAGGAAATGGGACAGATGTTCTCCGAATGGAGGAAGCCTAGAGGGAGAGATGCATTCCAGACTTTTATTGACCCAAGGTAGTACTGCACTAAAGTGCTTGCACATGCAGTTTACTATTTCACTAGTTTTGTGGAAATGAGATAAGAGTCCCTGTCCTGAACTTTGGAACAAAATCCAGAGGGTTTGAGACCTGTTAATAACTTTGTATGGATCTTTCGTGGCAGTTCTACTGAGAAAAATATTCTGGAGAAAAACATTTTCAAGATACAGTTTGTAAATAAGTTTCAGATCTAAGATAACGTTCCTTTTGCTTGTCATGGGATTTGGGTCATCTACACTGACTGCCACTTCTCTGAATATTTGACAGCATACTTTATGGAACTTACTAGCTTGGAATTTGTGATTTGCTTTATGCTTTCTCAGGTTTTCTTAGTTGATTAATCACTGTAGCTGTTGGGTACGAATGCAGAGGTATTAACTTCTAGTACTTCTGTTCCTAGACTGTTGTCTCTCTTTTATTACAGAATGTTATCTAGTTTTGGAAATGCGCAGTTGAAAGCCTCCCCATAGTTTCCTTGCCAATGTGCTAAATCTGGGTTCTAGAGAAACTATTCCAAGCAGCGAGTTAGTATTATCTATTCAGTCTCCTGCACCAATTGTGACTGTCATAAAAAAATCCCAGTTATTACAGTGAATTTAATGATGCTGCCATTTTTACACTGGTAACAGAGTAGGAGTTCACAGATACATGTGTATTACATACCAGACCCAGAGCATGAGCAGTATTTGCTTGCCGTAAATAAGTTGGACTTGAACCAGTAACTTAAAGGTAAAAGTCTGTTTTCCATTATCAGTCATCTGATCCATGCAGCTTTCTATCTTTTACATATTTGATAAATCACGCAAGATTCTAACAAGACAAAGATGTTACTTGGACTATATAATGTACAGAATGGACCTTTGTCATCCAGATGTTTGTTTATTTTTGGCAACATGCACTTTACTAAAAACCTGAAACAGAAATGATTCTACATCACTTAATGATATTATTCTCCATAGGTTTGGGGGTAGGGGGGATTGGGAGTAGGGAGAGGGTTATATTTCCTTTGCTACTCTAAGTAATATTCTTTATGAAAAATCACAAAGCAGGAAGAATATTGTAGAGAAATACAATAACGCACATTTCTCTTTGCCAATAGTTGCAAGTCATAATCAGAATCAGCCTTCCAAGCCGGATTTAATGCATGGTACAGGAAAATACTGAAAGGGAATCACATCACCTACCTTTAGCCATCTAACTATGTGGTTAATAGTTACCCTACTTTGTCTTTGGAATCAATCAAGAAATTTGGAGCATACTAGTGCAGAATAATAGCCACAGGACATGCTGTAAGCAGAGTAATATCTTTCCTAAGATTGCATGGAGTATCTATTTTTTCCACCTCCTACATTTATCCAATGTGACTACTTTTACAAATGAAGCTTAATATGGATGGCCAATTTAGAGGCATTTTCAGACCAGGAAGTTACAAAAATCAAGAGCACAGAAATCTGAATATATCAATGAGTGATAAGATACAACTGGTGAAAGTCACCTCATAACTTTAGTTATTGATAGACTAGGCATCTTGTCTACACTATGTCCTTTCACAGCAGAGAATGAGAGAATGAGACAAAACTTCTGAAAAGCAGCTCCAGCCACTGACCACACATGCTTCTTTTAGGATGGGCTCTTTATGTATCTAAATGTCACCATTGGCTGAAAAGCAGATGAGACAAAAAGCTTTTTAAGATTAGAAATGGCTCAGGAAGCTGAGATGTGAAAATAAAGTAAGATGAAAGAATATCTGTGGGCTAGGAGCCAGTAGGGGTAGAACAGATTAGAAATGTAGATAATACTAACCTACATGAGGATTATGAACTCACATAATCAATGCAAACTAATAAAATACACAAAAAATATATTTAAGGAGGTAAATAGCAAGGTTGGAAGCCATCAATTGTCACATTTTACTTCTGAGGTGGTGTAATTCTGGGGCAGATGTTTTGTCTATTGTTTTCAGTCTATATATTTAGGAACAAAGTTGATAAATTACATGCTATAAATTCAAATATACAGGAGAATCTGAAGTGTGTCCTGTTTCAGTAATTCTTTTGCTGCAAAAAATATACTTTAAAACACAAATGAAAGTTCAGAACTTAAAAAGAGACCTCATAAACTTGAAGGGACAGTTGTACCACACACTGACCCATCAAAAGGAGCTAGTTTCCTCCACAGCTGTTCTGAAACTACCAAAGGCTTACAAGAAAATGTCTAATTATGGTAGAGGTTTTTGGTTTGCTTTCCTTTCCAAAAGTGTCTCATACTTGTTTCTTCTTGAATTTTGCATTTAGGGTCCTATTGTTCTACCTTAAAAATAAATAGATCTGTGAGCCATTGCATGTTAATGAAATATCTACTTAGATTGAAATTGTCATCTTCAGTACATAAATAAGTTGTGTGGAGAAATTAGTGTAATAAAACTCGGGGAGATCTGGGAAAGCAGAAGGTGATATTTGTTTACAAAATTTAAAAGTAAGCTGATTTTACCTACTCACACTCATTCTCTCAAATTTTAATCATTTTCATGTTTACACCCACATGCTCCCACATACCTAAATGTCTGTGCCTGAGTGGTCTGGCCAGGATCACCTGTGTTCAACACAATAAAAAAAAAGGTACAGAAGCTACTGAGTCCTTTTACTGCCTCTGGGGTTCGTCTTGACAAACATTGAAAACTACCCCTTGGACTGGTTTCTGTCTCCTTTAAGATTCACTGGCTATTATGAGGCAGTCTTTTTCCTCAGAGTCTTGGATACTCCAGCATCCAAGAATCTTACACCAGGTTGCTGCCCATAGCCCGCTTTTCTCATTGGGAATGTGATTTCATGATGGCTATCATGTAAAGGAATGGTATATATTGTATTCTACAACATTCTTTCCTGTCTGCTGGTGGTAGGATGAAGGGTCTTCATCAAGAAGTCAACTATTCTGCGATGTTATGAGGGTGCAGGACCTTTGATTTTGGCATAAACAATGCATTCCTCAATTTTGCTGCTGGGAAGTGTTCTGGAAGCAGTGCAGTTGTGTACAGTGTCCTTAATTTTCAATGCAGGCCATTCTTTTAACCCTTTAAGCTTTCTAATGTTTTTAAGTTATTTTGTTGTTTCTGATGGGTCTTGCATACACATACATACATAAATTTCCATTCATACTTCAGTCAGACCAACCTTAATATTGAAGTTACAGAGCTATAGAGTTGGAACCCAGTTCTCTAGAAAGTAATGTCTGTGGCTTCTGCCTTAGAAAACATAGGTAGACTGAGGTTCTTATGGTTAGCCTTGGAAAGAGAAGTAGCCTTTTTAGCACCTTGACCACAGAATATCCTAAAGCTTCTTGTCTCAAAAACAAGTGCATCTATATCATGTCTGATTTTAACTGAGTAAAAACATTTATGCTGCACAACATTGCTACAGAGATTTAACTTACTAATTCTGTTGTCTGAGAATGAAGAAAGTCTATATAAATGGAGCTAATGTGTATTTCCATGAGTACAAATGAAGTCAGTCTTCAGCACTGTATTTGAAATTTTATTTCTAACATTCTGCTTTGAGGGCTATGTAATATCAATGTTAGCCTACAGCAGATGCTTTTCTTTGGAACAGTGCTGAAGTTTTGCAAGACATAAAATTTCAAAGAGAAATATGCCAGTTTTAGAAATCAGAACAGGGCTTTTGCCTTTGCACTATTATAAGGCACAAAAGGAACTGAAAACTAGTCCCGGATATGTAAGGAAGATTTCCACAAGAGCTCCTGCTGATCCAAGCCACAAAGTAGATATACACAGCCAGACAAAGCTGGAGATCACTTAGATGACCACAGTATCTACCAGAAACTTCATCAGCCCTCAGACCTGTGGTAAGGAGCTGCCTCAGTTGGACTTCCAGAGCTCACTGTAAAGAAGGGTTCAGGGTCTCAAGGATATTTCCTCACGCAGTCCAGGCAGAGCAGGCACTGCCAGAGCTGAACGTGCTTTTGCCCAGTTCACCAGCCTGGCTTTTCCTAAATGCGCTCTGATTTCTTTCTATACAAACTACAACCAAACAGTGTTAAAAACATGAACAAAAAGAACTGGATTCACTTCACTTAACTTCAAACATTGAATTTAAGGTCTTATTTAGTAGCTTAGTCTCCTTACATTCCTGGAGCAGACAGTGGAATAAGAATCACTTCCTGAGAGTGGATCAGCATACGTAAGTTGTGAATCAACTTCCTGAGATGCCTGTCTGTCTTCCTTTGGCTGTAAAGGAGACCATATAGAGACAACTATATTTTTTACTGGACATCAAGACCAAAGTCTGGCATCAGATCTGGTCTTCCTCTCATTTCTACAGCTTGTAGTGCAAAGACATTTAATCTGATTTGATCTAATCCAAACCATGCATGTAGCCTGAAGTGATACAGGTGTAGTGCTCACAAACTGCTGTATCTTCATAACTAGATAGGTTTCTAATATTTAGGTTTGTCTTCACGATGTTATGCTATATAGAAATGTGCTGTCAGTATAAGATCAGTTAAAAATCATTTAGTGGCAGGTCCAGGACATGAATATGGTGCACAGAAGAAAGTACTGAGGACAGGGGCATGCATGTGGTGTATTTCCTGCCACTGGGAGGAACATTCTGCATCATAATAATAGGCATTGTTGCACAATTCTGAAAAATAAGGAACATGGATATCAAAAAAGGAATAATAATAATAGGACGTTTTTTTCCTGCATATTAAGTACTTCCTACTTTCTCTTCAACTTGTGGTCTGAACTCTATGTCCCGGATCAATAGCTGCAGCTATTGTATCCACAGCTACTATTTCTCCTTCTATTAATAAGACCTAAATCAGGAGTGGAAGATTAAAAGCAGAAATTGGAAGCTGGTTCAAGCTTAGATCTCACCTAAAGAAAGCCAGAGCCAAAACCACTCTTGAGAAATAACTTTTAAAGTAAATTTTCAATCCCCAGATTTCTGTGATGTCACAATAGGGACTGTGTTGCTATGAAATATTTACAATTACTGCAGTACCATTTCTATACTATTTTTTTTTTTCTTTAAACAAAACAAAAAAAAATGGTACAAGTCATTAAAAATGAGAGCTATGCTGATACTGGTGGACAATCCACCAAGTCTTTCACCATCTATCAAGATATTAGGTTGCATTGAGGAATCTAGGGATAGAAACTCAGTGAAGTTTTGCTTAGCTAACTCTACTGATACATGCCTGGTACGTGTGCAGCTATGGATTCAGGCAGAAATTTCATCAGGGCTTTACAGTTGTGCATGTTTCAAAGAATTTATTGAGCTATCTCTCTCACACTTAAAACTATTTGTGTAGGGAATGAGGCATTCCTGCACCTAAGTAATTAAAAAAAACTTATCTGCTAAATTTGCACAACTGTTTTACTCCATTTCAGTTCAGATGAAAACAAAGATGATGATTCTCCATTCATCCAAGAAGCAAGAGAGCTGAGACATAAATTGCTAGCTTAACGAGGCTGGCACCCCAATAACTTCTGTTACAAAAGACATCTTAATCATCAAATGGGGTCCAGAGGAGAGTTTGGATGAGATGTTGAAACAATGACAAAATACATCCAAAGAAGCAAAACTCATGACAGGAGAAGGAGAACGTCCAAAGGAAACATGATTATGTAGCCTAATATGAAAGGAGCTGAGACCTTGGAGCTTTTTCAAAGGATTATTAATGCCCCATGCATTAGATAAAGACTAAATATGAATAAAGATAGAAATGACTCAGAGCAGACTCAGAGCAGAAAAACACTATTCCCAGCTCTGAGTTGTGTACCAAACCATGCTCTGGATTCTGCTCTGATTGGCTCTAAAATGATTCTTACCTTAAAGGATTGTTAAATGGGATAGAAATGTGCACGTTATTTAACTTGACAGTATTCAGAAAAAGTATATAGCTATTGGTACAATCCTTGTTTCATATCCCACATCCATAGGAATGATGGCTTCTTCCTTCCGGAAGAAGCCACAAAACTGGAATTCTGGGAAAAAAAATTAAGTGACCAGGGAAATCGAGGTAGCCAGCATCTACTGTAAAAGGTAATCTCACTGTGAAGTTTCAACCGTCACACCTGTCACAGGAATTTCAAACATTGTGAAAGTTAATCTTAAGCAATGAGCCCTAGATGGACCAATTTAGGTGTTTTCAGACCAGAACAACTACTTAGGCAATCTCACCCAGTCTGAGGCAAGAGGAAGGAAGTAGTTAGTCTGTTCAGCTAAGGTAGTAGTAGCTAATAGCATGCCCAGTATCGATTTTAGGTGCTTAGGAATGTCTTAGCCAGTACACTTAGTCTTTATAGCATTTCAGAGAGCTAAGTGGGTGAGACAAACCCTTCTTGGATTATACTAGAACTTAGGGACTAATGTGCTATTTCAAATCCTTCATTTTTGTCTTGCATTTGGTTTTGCTATATGACAAAATAGTTTAAACATCACTCAGGTATTTCATAAATGCTTTTTAATCCACACAAATGTTTCCCTTTTGTGAAGACATCTGTGCAGAAGCATATGGAATCAGTTATGAACAGCCAAGTGAATGTAAGAGCTGTAGTCAAAGCTTTTTTGAAAAAGTAGAAAATTTCCTATTTGGGGATAAAGCTTCAAGTGGTAAATTTAATTATCTTATCAACTATGTAGTTATCTGACTTCTACATTACTTGTATCAATTCATAAGTTTTGTAAAAGTGTATATGACGTTTTCTGAAAAGTCAATGCATATCCACCTATTTAATCAGATACCTGCCACAAAGATAGAAACAGCAGTGTAAGCCTCTCTCAACTGCAGAATGGCAAGTGGGAGCTCTTGCACAAGTAAGACCCATCTTCATGCATGTTATGACAACAGCATAGATGCTTTGTGTATGTGCATATTGATGCAAGTGAATGTCTGTGCTCAGACTCAAGTTCTGAGCTTTGTGCAGGCACCTGAATAACCTACTTCCACCTTGATTCAAAACGAACAAGCTAATGTGGGATCAAATATTAGGCTTTCACAGTGCTTGTCTCTGATTATTTTGTAGGTGGTACTTTCCAGCTCACCTCTTCTGCGCACACACACCTGGACCAACCTGTATTCAACTTCCTTGTTTTGCTGCTTATTCAGAGCTAGGATAGCTCCCTCGCTTCTCAACCTCACTGATAGTCTATCTTATTGATGAAAATACTTTCCTGATGCCCCTGTATTTTCCCTTCTTATTTATCTAACATGACTCTTACTATCTGAAGGAGAATTGGCTGGTTATGTTTAACAGGCACTGTAATCAAAAATTTGCAATGTGATTTTATTAGACGTTAATAGCCGATGTATGTAGGAATCTCTTTCCACAATTTGTTTTTCTCACACACTATCCAAACAAAGCTTTAGTTTCAGAGAGAAAAACTCTGAACCTTCTGTTTTACCAGCAAGAAGCTTACACAAGAATGCCTTTGACAGCCTGACTTGATTTTATCCATTTTAAAGAAGGAAATCTGTCTTTGTACATGTTTGCAGAGCAGCTGGAACAATGAAGACCCAGTCTTGACTGGAGCCACTGGACCCTATCTTGATATAAATATTCATTGAAAATAATAATGAAACTTACTGTGAAGAAAAGGGTTGATACAGCAGCTCATGTTTGTACTATTTTAACTGTCAGTTTCAGAAGATAAATCCAACACAAAGCTTGCACACTACTTCACAGTGACGTTCCTTTGCAGTCTCTTTCTCCTTTAGGACCTTGGAATTTTTTCCTTGGTAATAGGTTTTTCTTTTACATTGCCTTTTTTTTACCATTATCTGTGAAAGAATTGATACTGTTCTCTCTAAAATCTCAGTGCATATTTTGTTTCTGAGCGGTATATTACTTAAATTTGTTTTCAGTAACAATTTGCCTTTGGATGCAAGGTTTTAGCTAGATCTTCCATGTCTCACAACCTGGGAACTCTGAAACCACAGATTTTATAGCCCAGATTTGACCCATCTAATACATAACAATGCATAGCTTTGATTGAGGATTCAGTACAGTTCTCTCAAGTAATTCACAGATACAAGTATTTTCCCCATGCAAAATCTTTGCATTAAAAAATGTTTTGCATGTACACATATTGAATACAATGAAAAGAATGCAAGACATTAAACAGATCTGCTGATGCTAGCAAGCAATGCTAGATATCTTCTGATTTCCATTGTTAACTTTTCCAAACTTTAAATTTAGTCTAAAATCTATGAAAAAAAATAAACAGATTTCAAGTGGAAAAATATCAACAGCCATTATCTAGATCAAAGGTCTCAGAAAAACATTTGCAAGCCAACGAAGTGTGTGTGGATATACACAAATACAATTTGTTTTTGGAATACATACTTCACAAGGAAAAATACTTCCAGAGTATGAGAAGTAGAAAAGAAGTCATGAACTTGGACTCAGTCACTCTTGATTAACTTTATTAAGCTGAAATTTTGGTGCTAAGCCTAAGGCAGGTGCCTAGGGTACATCTAAAGCTATTCGAGTAAGACAGGAGTATTGGGTCTGACTGAGATAGATTTAGCTTTCCTCATAGCAGCCCTCATAATGCTTACTTTGTCGTTAGAATGATGTTGATAACACAGTATTTTGGTTACTGCTGAGCAGAGCTTGCACAGCATAAGGACTGTCTCTCCAAGCCTCCTCCCCATCCCAAGGCTGGGGGGTGGGCAAGGGGTTGCCCACATAGCTAGGACAACTGACCCAAACTGACCAAAGGGATATTCCATACCATATGGCATCATGCTCAGCAAAAAGAGCTATGAGAAAGGAGAAGGGAGTTGGGGGAGGGGGGGGGGGAAGGGGGCAGGCTTTGTTATTAAGGCATTTGTCCCCAAAAGGCTGATGCTCTGTCGGAGGGCTCGTCCCCGGGTGGCTGGAGGGGGAGGCTGCGAGG
>KZ505700.1:1159371-1317917 GCA_002844005.1 Limosa lapponica baueri
AAGGAGAAGGGAGTTGGGGGAGGGGGGGGGGGAAGGGGGCAGGCTTTGTTATTAAGGCATTTGTCTTCCAAAGCAATTGCTACATGTGCTGTTAGGACGTCACCTGCTGATGGGAAGTAGAGACTAGATCTTTTGGCTTTGCTTTGCTTCTGTCTGCAACCTTTGCTTCTCTTCATTAAACCGCCTTTATGTTGACTCACAAGTTTTAACCTTAATTTCTCCCCCTGTCTCTCTGAGGAACAGCAGTGAGAAGATAGCTTGATGGGCACCTGGCAGTCAGTCAAGGTCAACCCACCACCATAGATATCCCAAGAGACTGATTCATAGTTGTCTTGGAGGATAGTCTTGGGATGCAATACCTAATTTTAGCTGGATACAATGAGTGGGAGGAATCCCTCTCAACTTCTAGGTTTCTCTTTACTTTGGTGGTTATGCATTGAATGAGTGATTACAGCACCCCATCGGTAACATTCTGCAAAGGACATACTGAAATAGGTGCTTTATTTTAATTCCTTAAGATGCGCAGGCACCTAATTCCCACTGAAATCAACAGGAGCAACACACCAAACACATTTGATGTCCTAGAACCAGTCAGTCTCCCGGATCTGCTGAAAATCAGTTGGATGCACAACCTTGGAAAAGTTTGCATTTCTCCAATGAGTTTAAAAATGTGTTAAACAGAATGGTTTGTATTTGCATGTAACTGAATTTTAAAATCTTAAATTGAAAACAGCAACATCAGAAAATGCCATTTAATTTTTTCTCCATTATTTCAGAAGGCTAAAGACAGGATACAGAATTCTCTAAAGGGAAAAGAAGGCCTTAAATCAGGCCCTAAAGATTTACCGTACACATGCTAGACCTAATGAAGGCCTACTGTTTATCTGGTTCTCTGTGGTATCGCTCATCATTTAAGCTATGCATAATAAAAACTAACCTGTGACCTTGGATAAATACTGGGTTTTACACATAGAGCCACTGGTGTAGTTCACATTTTTACAATAACAGAATTGCAGGGAGGAAAGTCATAACGACGATCAAGAAATCAAATGTATTCTGTTTAAAACTTGAGGGACGTCAATAATATTCAGTATCTAAAAGATAACTTGCAAGACTGACATGCATGTCTATAAAAGCTGCTTGATTTGTACAGAACTGACCACTCTGAGCTCTCATGGGTTTAGGGGAATTGTCAATGCTTAGGTTTCTTTTGGGTGGTACATGGTAAGCAGAATGTAAGCAAAAAAACATTTTGGCTAAACATCTAGGAAAAAAGGGTTCTCACAGGGAGGTCCATCCATATGCAAAGTAACATTCCTTTCAACTGCTATGGATGGATGACCTTCACTTGATGAATTTTAAGCAGGCTGTCTGAAGAGCTCCGTAATGGGAGAAAATCCTGCTCTGGAGAAGAAGTTTACAAGACAAAATGAAAAGACTTTTTGGAGTCTGCCTATTCCATGCTTCCCAAAAGAAAAAAACATGTAATAGGACCTGTTGTGTCTTTTCTTGTTGGGTACAATATTGATCATCCTGAATTTCCTTTCAGCTGGAAAAGAACAACAGGGGCCTTGCCTTGTCTCTGTCCTTCACTCAGAAACTTGCAAAGGTGCCACCCTATGCTTCGGTGTCATAGAACCTCACAGGCAGAGCACAGCACAGGAGAGTCCCAACTACCATTTAATGCATTACTAAGAAAACTATTGTTTAAATAGGAAAATCTCTGTAGTGAGGCACATACAAAATAGCCTCTCTCACTTCTGAGAAGGAAGCCATTTCTGTAGAACTGATAAAAGCTTCATTTTTAAAAGCATAGAAAGAGAGGAACTGTGACTTATTAGACAATGTGAAACAGAGAGAGTGCAAGTATCCAGTGACTAAAAGTAGGGGTGAAGAAAGCTCAAGTGCATGGTATTTAAAGAGCTGTGATTATGCACGGCACAGGGAAGCACGCCAAAGGCAAAGTAATTTCTTTAGAGAAAAGCTCTTCCCAGTCCTTCTTAGATGAGATAATTTATTTCCTCTAAACTGTAAGGTTCTGATCTTAGTGCAAACTTTGAGATTATTTTTATCTCTTCAGTTCTCCAGTTTTGGGATATATTTATTCTTAAATTGTCTCTGTCTTTTGATTTCAAGGTTGCTATCCAATTTTGATCTCACCTTGATGAAAAACTAGTTCCTGTCCCTCCTGCTGCAATCATGAATCATTCAAAAGAACATATTTTCATGAATTATATACTGTTATGTGAAAAAATTCTAAAATATTATATGTAATAGCAAATCCCCCCTATTATTATTTAAATGTTATATTTTCCACTCAACTTTTATTGCACTCAATCCTGAATCATACAGTGCATATATCACCATCAGGGAAGTTATGCCCATGTCTAAGCAGAAGAGTGAGACTAAAATTAATGTAGCCTTTCAGTAATGTAGAGAAATACAGGAATGTAGGAGGGGAAGGAGGCATTTAAGTCAACAAATTGAATCCCTCGCTCATACAGACAATACATCTCACAATAACAGAACTCCAAGAGTTTTTCTTCAGTAATCTTTCTTACTTTCCCATTTTTTCAATTAAAGTGTTTTCCCTTTCTTATTTACTTCTTTCTGCTCACTTTCTTAACAGACATAGAGACCACTAGCATTTATAACCTGAGATACTTGTATTGAACATAACTATTACTATAAGAAACAAAATCAGGAAAGAGCACTTTACAACCTCATTTAATGTGGAATGCTGAGTGTCCTATCTCAGCTGCCTCTGTGCCTCATCCTGACAGAAAAAAACAAAAGTACAATCTCCAAGTGAATTTGTGGCAATGCAAGGAGACCTGAGATAAGCACAGTAGCTTTCCTCTGCTCTTGAAGATTGTGACCAAAAAAAAACATAAGCAGGAAATATTTTGGCCACATTTGTAGATTAGGGAAAATGTGAATGAACTACAGTGTATTATTAGCACAGAAAACTGTTGATCAAACAAAGGCAATGGCAACCATATGAGCAGATTTTTCTGATAAGTGTTTTCACGGCCAACAAAAATGCATCAGTAGGTACTGCATTTATACACTTTGGAAAGATAGAATAAATGAAGTTCTGATTACCTCTAGTTGGTCAGACTGCTCATTTTCATCATAGACAAATGGGTGAGGCAGCTCTCCAAGTGGTATGTCATAGAACTCAGAATCATAAATTAGTGTTTCAGTGATAGGTGCAGCTCCAACAGACTCGAAGATAAAAAATCCCAGAAAAATATTTACAAAGGTCTGCATTCTGTTTTCTTTTCTGAAAGAGAAGGAAACGAACAAAATGTGAGGAATCTGGTATTTTCAAGGAATCTATAAAAATTTAATCTCACAAATACAGTACTTATATATATGCAACAATATTTCTGATGTATAACTCGTATCTATTCATGATGAACCAAAGGTTTATTCTGTTTTGTTTCATGAAAGGTCCCTAGATCTGAGAATTTATTCAGACTACAGGCCATACTAACATTTATATAATTTAGAAAAGACATATGGATTTTTATTGGTATAAAAATAAACAGATCTCAATGAGAAAGTACCTGAAAAAGTGACAGGATGATATGTATATTCATCTGTTTCCCTTTTCATCTAACTTCACCTATTTCCAATGCACCATTAGAAAAGAATTTCTAACTAATCAAAATCTAAATTATTATATTATTTGTGTCTATCACAATGAATAATCTTTTGAAATGTACAACAATGTAATTTTGTCCTTCTCCTCCACCATAAAAAAAAAATTAGAAAACTTTAGGACCTTTTTCTTTATTGTCTCTGGATAAGCATAATTAAAACATTTTTCACCCAGTAGTTATTTTGCCAGAATAAAATTTTAATTTCTTGAATGGTGTGGCATATTTGGACCATCACTTATGCAAAAGTCTGGGGAGCAAAATACAAAGTAGTCTGTGTTCTCCATAGCTCTGTACGTGACAGTTCTTTGTGTTACTTCATTATTCAATCAACACAATTTTTAAAGTAGTAAGAAATAGTAGCATAGGACAGTCACCTGTTCTCCTTGGAGAACAGAATTGTAAGATTGGTTTATCACCCATTTAAAAGTTACATATTTTAGTAAAATAGTAGAAAATTCATGCTGGGCTCAAATAGTAGTGTTTATGCATTCCCTATTCCTTGTACATGATGTATTCACTCTTATCATATAAGATGCCTGACACAAGGTTCTATTCAGCATTCTTTACTTACACCTTTATTTAGCTACAGCTCCCACTAATTTCACCAAAAGCACAGACAGTGATAACGAACAGTGCATAAGTCTAATAAATTGTACTCCTGATGTGATGCTATAAAACACACATTTAAATATTTCATTTTAAAACTGTAACTACTTATATTAAGAAATGCACAAGACATTTTTTTGAATGTGTGTGCTGAGCAACAAGCTGAATTTTAGCTTCATGAAAAGAGGTCTTTATGAAGCTGGTTTAGGCATGAGGATATGAAATTCCTCTGGGGATGGTCAGCAACACAAGGCATTCATTTTTTCCCTCATTTGCTTTATTCAAAAAGACTTTTCAGCTGCTGCTGGGAGAAGCTAGAGTCACTTGGGCTTGTCTTTGAGAAGACTTAGTTGAATTGCACCTTTCAGTATTAGCTTCCAATATTACTAAAGGTATTCTGCTTCGTTTGAAAAAAAAATGAAATAAAATAAAAATGCAAATGGTCTCTGAAGTAAACTGAAGTATATTGGAGCTTGGTATTTTTCTGCCTTTATATTTTTTGCTACCTAGTTTTGACATGACTGGGTATGGTCTTGCTTTTCTTTTGCATGTCATTTATCCCAAATGATTCTGCTGTGAAGGATGCTATCTATTAACCCAAAATGTAATACTAACATATCTGGTGTAAATTTTCCCCTGAATAAACAACTCCTAAATAAATAAATAAAAAAAATATATTATTCAAAATGGTTTTCATTTCACATTGCCTAGAAAAAAAAGGGTTTTAAAGGGCTTGATAAGTATTTAATCTTGTATACACGTAGACAAAACCAGCAAATATAATGATAATATCTATGAAAAAAAACTATTTACATATGATTATAGCATCTACACTAACTTGCAAAGTTTGCATGTCTCTGTACTTCCCTTATGTGTAATATATTGGAACACACTGTAATGATATTGGCATCTGCAGGAGCTGTAAGATCAAATATTTTGATGAAGATTATGTATTCCTCTCACAGGAAGGAACTAAGACATATCCAGGGAAAAATAAATAGTCTCCTCAGTCTGCAGCCTTTGAATCAGTATTATACACGATCAAATAAAACAAATATTATAAAAAATATTTCCAGTGTTAAAAATCCAATTAACTATTCTAAGAGAGAAGTACCAAAACTTACCTTTAGCTTCCAGTCTCTCAAATGGGATGGAGTTGCTCAGAATGCAGAGCCAGTGGTATTAGACCCCGACCAATGGCAGTGGCATTCTGGGGCTGTGGGAGGTGGTACAGCTTCTACCCTCAACTGGAGACCTCAGCCCAGGGAGTTTTTCAGACTTCAAACACCTTTATATTTGATTTTGTTGAATCGAATTTTAGCAAGGTCAAACAAAGGTGTGTTGTAAGCAAATGACATTCATTTCACATCACAGCTTTTTACCCTTTCCCTTCAAATTTATTACTGTTCCTACCAACATACCAATAATATTCTCAGTGGCATTCTGGAAACAATCTTTTGGGTGTCCTGGTAATCTAGAAATGCATATTTTCCAATGTCCAAAATCAAGACTTAAGCAAATTGGAGTATATATGAATATTTTTTCCTATATGTAACTTTTCTATTTTGGGACTCATTGCATGTGATAATGCTTAATGAATTTCCACCTGCTGTGGATTTTATCTTGTATGTATTAGGGGTACTTTTTTGCCTTTACTTTTCTGTAAGTACTTATGAGGCAATACTTACAGGATCTACTCTTTCCAGAATGTTTTCCTTCTGAAGGGGAAATCCCACTTCCTGTTAAAGAACATATATTCCTATTATAGTAGATATGAGCTCCTATAATATGCTGCAAATGATAGGCACACACGGACATGGACTTTATAGACCAGAAAAAGGTTTTGCAATATTAACAGAAGTCAAGCTGTCTCTTTTCCTTATCAATGCTGTTTTCTTTTTCGTCAGTTCGTACTTAATTCTGGACTTACTTTCATATTACAGTATTTTGTACAACATACAACCATTGCTTTGAACTTGTTCATCATTCCTCCAACACTTCAATAAAGAACATCTCCTAATAATGTCAATGTCCTATATTAATATTTAGGAAAGGGCATAACCCATTCCTTATCTATGGAAGAATATGATTCATGTAGAAGATTCCAATGCCCTCAGCCAACTTGATTCCCTTTGCTTTATATAATTTCCACATCAATTTTTTTCTAATGAGAAGACCATCCTAAAAGGACAAATTTGTATGAGGCACTGAAAGTGTGTTAAGAATTTTAAGCCAACTCTTAATAATTTGAAAGTCCGATATTAAACTTCTAGGGCTAGCCTAGGGAATCCAAGACATTAGAAAGGGTTTGGCAGATAGAAAGATCAAAGAGTAGAAGAGGAACAGTTCTGTTAGTAGATAGGTAGAGGATAGGATACTGTAGGATGTATCAAATGACACTAAGTATCATGTGCTATTTTGGCAATTAAGTCAAGTTTGCAGTGCCTTACAATACTATGACTGCTCCTGGATAACAGACTACTTTCTAGGGAAGGTTCAGCATGATTTGCTTCTATGAAAATGGGTCCCTTATATCATTAAATAAGATATTTCTAATTTGTGTATTCACAGTCCCTCCCATTGTAAAAGCAGCTTCTTCCATGAAGAATCAGGGCAATAAATGCAGTGGGAGCACCACACTACTGTGTCCTGTTGCTTTTTCTACAGGTCCGTAGTTTTGGCCTCAGTTTACTCCTTAAGTTAGTGATCTATTTGCTTTCAATGCCTATGTATGGTCCTTCCTAGCAACAAAGCAAATAGCTATATTTTCTGCAGCAAAATACATCACTTCACCTTCTTACTTGTAATTCTTATGCTGTTCCACATGTTGGAGTAATTAACATTATTTAAGTATTTTATTTACTGCTGTGCTCGATCAATCTACTAAATCCTCAATCCCAGTATGTCTTTTTCATTTACAAAACATATTCTTTCTAGACAGGCCCAGTGTTCAATGATTTCACTTGTACAAAAAGACTCCAATTTTGTATTCTTTATTGAAGGAAATTCTTATCTACAACAAATTCTTCATATTTATATTAATTTTGGGGCTTTTTTTACTTACATAGCTAAGCTGATTTAGACATACTGTGACCTAGGGCCTGAAGCTTTTTTATCTTTTGGTCTGTAGGTTTGGCTTTTTTGTTTTGTTAAGACCAATGAAGTTCAAACCACTTTGGTTCTGGATCTTAAATTATCTTGATTTTATTGGTTTACTGTATTCCTGTTAGACTACAATATACTTTGCTGGTCTTGTTTTACAGAAACACTAAACAAAGGAAATTAATTGAAGGCAAATGTTAACTTACAAACATTTAAATTGTTTTTATTTTTTGTTAGAGCTATGGAATTTTCTCTAAAAAATTATGTATTTTATACAAAGAATTTTACAATCTTATGAACATGATGTTTCACATGGCATACAAATTTTGCCAATAAAAGTCAAGCAAATAAAACCATTTTCCTTGTCTCAACTTGTGCTTTAAAGAACCAAAACTTGGAGACTGAGTGCTATACCTGTAGGGGACACACATTAGTTGATGCTGTAATTAATATTTGGCATTCAGTTCAAGGTTGGATGCTAGAAGTCCTGATGCTAGCAACCTTAGACTAACTAGAAACCCAAGGGAAGCAACATTTAAGTATTTTGAGAATATTATGCCATTATAAGCAAAGGAAAAGAAAGACTACTTGTAGCTCTTTTGGTATTGTTGAGGAGAAAGACAAACATTTAAAAAAGCTCAGAGAAAATATGTGCTCAAGCTAGGAACTGGTTCAAATCACTGCCTTGAGCTTTCTGAATCCTGTTATCACAGAAGATAATGAAATTCCAGAGTAAGACTAAAGGACTTTTGGGAGTGAGCTTTTCATGTCCTCTAATTTGTCTCATCACTGACCCTTGGGTTTTTTCCAGATCCTCTGGCATTTTGCAGTGTAAGTTACTGTCTTGCAAACTTCCTCAGTTGTCTCTAAATCTTGCTGTTTGACTTACTAACTTGGGCTTGATTAAAAGCTCACTGAAGTTAATGGAGAGTTCCATTGCATTCAGTGGTTTTTGGAGCATGACTTCAGCTGGAAGCATATCCATCTGTGGTCATTGCCTAACAAATTCCTAGCTAAAATACATTCCCATTGTATAATTGCTGGCAGTGTTAAATGAATTAATTTATTCCCTTGTTTGAGAGGGCTTTGTTTCCATTTCAGTTCTCTGAGTTCTTGGAGGTGCAATGACTCCTAGCTGTGTTCTTGAACTTAGTGCCAAAGCCTCAGGGTTGTCCTATCATTGTTTTTCCAAAATCTTGATTATAAAGCACTGAATCTTTGATTCAGACTGTTAGCATGCACTTGACATAAGTATATTTTTTCCTTTTCTTTTGGCCTTTCACAGATTCATCGCCAGGAACTTGTGATAAGAAAGAATGTGCGGGAAAAATCCTAACTTTGCCACAAAATGAAAAATCCTCTCTGACCCTCAGAAAGAGTTTATATGTGGTAACCAGTTTCCCTCTTGGCACCTTCTCGGTCTGCCAGCCTGAACAGAAGTACAGGTCTTTAGTCTGCTGCATCAGCTCTGGAAAGTTCTGGTACTGGTTGTTAACAAGGAGGACAAGATAATATCCAGCTTTGGAAGGAGTGACAAGGGAGTCCTAAAATGTGTATTCACTTGGTTGTTTCTGCTTGGCCCCTGGCTAAAAGGTGTTCCTGGTCTTAAACTATAGAGTACAAGCAATAAGTGAAGATGTTGATGTATTTTCATGTAAATTAGTAACAAAATGACAGATCACCCGCTCTTGGGCCAGGGACCAGTCCACATAAGGGAGAGGAAATATATGAGTGTACCAGTACTGGTGACAGTAATTTCAGCTGCTTGGGCTCCACAGTCTCTTAAAAAGACACATTGGGTCTCCTCCAACTCTTTTCCACATTCTGTGACCAGAAGTTCACCTGCCAGATGAACAAAACAGGGTAATTCACATTATGTGGCAGGGACAATTGTGTTTTGGTCGTATTTGGGAGGTCCATAGGCATTCATTTCTCAAGATATGCTATGTCTCACAGCCAAAATGCAGGTAACAAACATATTTGTGTTAGCATTAGCTTGTTAACATTAATGTTAGTATGAGGAAACAAATGTGGGGCACTCACAAAAGAAGGCAGCAAAAAATAGTCAGGTTGAATTGGTATAAAAAGCTCGGTGTAAACCAGACTATAGGATAGGCTCACCAAGCAGGGGCAAGAGCCATCTATTCCTAACAAAGCTGTTATGAAAATGTCACCTCAGTGGGTATAGAAAACATTGGTCTTAAACAAAAATTTATATTTTTGGCAGACTAATTATAAATTTAAAGTTATTCAAGGATTGCTTTTAGAAGAAGCAAGTTTGTGTGGTTTCCCTAAAAGATGTCCATAATATGTAGTTTGTTTTTCATATACTAGGAGAGAATTCATAGTTGAAGTTATAAAATGTTATACATTGTGCTTCTTTGCTTAGTGATCTATATATTTTATTAATTTTTGAATTTTTTTCTCTTTTTAAATGATTAGGAACTGTTGTCGATTTAGGTCAGGTTTCCTATTATTTGGCTGGCACGCACGTAACCTTTATTAATAAAATGCCTGCAATAAATGCTTATTTTCCTTGACTTTACTGTTGAGAAGAGATCACAAAGTAGTTGTAACTCCTTCTACAGACACTCTAAATGATTTGGAAAGATTTATTATTATAAACTTGTAAAAAATTTATTTTAGAATTTAATACACAATTTTTCAGCCAATACCCTCTAACCTGCATGTATATACCTTAATCTAATCCAATTGGATATGTTTTCATTTTCTAAGTAAAAGTGGTATTTAGCACTCCAAACTATGTCCACTGAATGTTCATGAAGAACTTTACCGAGGGGCATAGCAAAGAGCTTTCCATTTTTGCACCTATATCTGTCTTCTTTGACAGCCTATTTCCCTCAGACCTTTAATGCTAGAATCCTCCAACATTTTCATGAATGTTATATAGGGTGCCAGAGAGTTTGCTTCATGTCCAAAGAAATGCTTTTTCTCAGCTTGTTCTTGGTGTGTGACTTTATTATTTACTGAATCATTACTGATTATTTATTTCTCAATTTTAAATGTGTGGTCAGAATTATATTGAACAATCACTGCAATCATTGAAGTTGGCTACAATCAGTTTCAGGGCTAAAATTCAGGCCAGTATTGTAGAGTGTTTCCTTCTGAGATACTGAACACCCTGACTCTTCTTTCTGTTTGTTTGTTTGTTCTAAAGGCATAGTAAGAGGACAGAGAGGTAGGAAGCTGCTTTGATACATCCTTTGCCTGTCTCAGTATCACTTGCATTTCATGAATTGCTGGATTGTGGAACCTCATTCACCCTAGGACCCTGGAAAAAGGAGTGCATCGTATGAACCTTGCTGGGACTAGGGAACAAAGACCAGAGAACAGAAAAACAAATGTCTCAGGGAGAAGGAGAAAGGAAGGAAATCATGTGTCTGCAGAAGGGATTAGCATTTCCATTTTTGCTCACCAAAGTTAAACAAAGTACAAAAGAAGGATTTAGAGTGCTCCAACTGTTCCATCCCTTGTGCAAAGCACCATAAACAGGAGGAAAAAGAGAGTTAAACAGAAAATGTGAGATAGCTACAATTCTTTTTACTAGTAAAGTCTTGTTTATATTAAATTATTTCTGCATAAACAGCGGACACAGGGAAGAAAAAAGCTTTTTAACGAGTCACAGAAATTGCTAAAAACCCAAGTGCCTTATTTCTCACCTCGATTTGCCTGATTTTTGGTTCTCGATGGCAAATTCCCTTTCAATTCACATACCCTTAGCAGCTGTTATTCTTCTCCTTTAAAGTCACTTTTATTGTCACTTCTTACTTCTATGGTTGATGTAGGCAGGTTAAAGTGTCAGATCTTGTAGTATAAGACATTTTTGCTGTCATTCAAATACTAATTGTTGGTCTTCTGTGCTGCCTGTCCAGCTGTCTGGTTTTTTTTCTATCTTCCAGAAAAAAAATAACATGCCTATTTAAAATTTGTCAGGTGTATGCTGAATCTGGTTAATATGGACTACTAGCAGTGACATCTCAGAATATTTTTATGCAGTCTGGTCTACCAGACTATGATGCTTTTCTAGATTAGCACCCAGAATATTGTTTTCTTGTATACGTAAAGCCTATACCAATGTAGACTCTGATTCACCATTGCATTCAGTATATCTGGAATTTCTTAGTTGTTAAGAATAAAGCATTAACTTTAACAGGGACCAAGCACATTTGTGGTAAAATCAAACAACAAATCCATAGTTACAATGACAAGAATGGATGGGTCCCACTTTTAATTTGGAAATGATGATTTAGAGCCTGCAATATCTGCTTCTGAAATTATTAAACTTTGTTGCAAACTATGAACACGATCCAAAAGCTATTACTTTTAATCATACTTAGCCAGCCTTGCTGGCATGGCTGTCCTGTAAAATTCAAAGATCCCCCTTAAATACTATTCCAATTTTATCTCTCTAACATTTGTTTGTACAATCAGCCCATAAGTTAAATCCATCACATCATGCTACTCACTCTTTCTGTATGTTATAAATTTTCAAGCAGATGAAAAGCTTGTCAGATTATTACTATATATTACATATGAATAAACCATATGGTTAGCTCAGAAAAGCATTTAGAAAATCAGAGAATTCTGATTATTCAAACTCTGCTATAACAGCTCTGAAATATTCTTTATAATAAATTGTATTTCTTGCACTTCTTTTTATTTGATTCAAAAGTCTCAAGAGAATATATTTTTCTTAGAATATTTTGTAATTTCAGTTTGGACACAAATGGCAGGTAATAATGAAATATAATCTAAATTGAGGTTGATGCTTAAGATAATATTTTTCCTTGTTCCATGTAAATATGCAGAGAAGAGATGGAGAGATGTGCTTTCTGAAGATTTTCTGGAGAAATCATAATGGGACAGGTTTTTTTCTACCTTTTTACTAACTCTTTCATACTTTTGAAATTAATTGGGTGAAAATAAATGTTCATTTTGTGCTTCATTGGTCTATCAGTTATGCGTATGCACACAGATACATGAAGGTTATACTGTGTCTTGTTAATGAAGGCAGTCTCAGGAATTCCCACTGAGGCCAAAGACGGGAGTCAGAGCTTCAGACTCACATACTTGGGTTATATCCCACTCACATTAGACAGACTGCCATTCTTCTAAAACCAAATTTACAGTTTGCTCTTTAAGAGGTATAATTTGCATCAGTTTTCAGAAGGAGTTGGGAAAGGAATCTCAGTTCTTTCTTTAATCATAGTTGAACATAAGCACTGCTGACTATGCAAGCATGTGGTGTGGTAGAGTGGTTTTTATTAACATCCAGAGCTATTGTCTGCTGTTCCAGCCCAGCCTGTGGACTGGTTGGTGTTAGACCCTTTCAGGAAAATGCAGTTGCTGGCCCCAGAGATGGAAAACTTCAGAGCGTTTTTGCTTAGCTAAACAAGTACAGTTCAGAGCTGGGTTATCATATTTATCGCTAAAAGATGTATGATGTTTTGCTTGGGATAGAAAAACCAGAAACAAAGTTCAATAAGACAAGGATTTGGAATTCACTAGAGCACAGGCTTTGCATTGTGTATTGTATGTTGATATACCCGTTTATTCAAAAGAAATAGTGAAGACATATTATATTTATTTCATGGATAGAGACTGTAAAAGATTTTATGTAGCATAATAATGGTCATAATGTCCTCAATGTGTCAATTTGAAGATATGAATTAAAGTTGATTTCATTAGCTAAATTTTACCCAGTTTCCTATGATGTTTCAATATGAAATTGTATGTGTGCTTGTAAGTTTGCATTTTGTACTCCATATATTGCAGTGGTTTATACCCTCTACATACGTTTCTAAAATGTTCAAAAAATGCTCTTAAAGAGGATAGTATGACTGCTTGTATTTGAATGCCTTCATGTAATGCTACAGTTGTCACATAAAAATTATTTCTCCTTTCCTTGAATTTGTTACAAAATGCATGAGTATTAATTACTTGTAGTATCTTAAATTTTACAACGCTAGTACAACTCCCTAGGAAGTAATTCTCACCTACAGTAACCCAAGGAAGTCATAATTACTTGAACCTACAGAACATAATCTGGAAATTATTAGTGCAGTGTATAAACCGGTCATGCTCAAGCACCAGTGTATCAGACATGCAGTTGGCATTCATGATATAGAATCATAGAATGTGTTGGGTTGGAAGGGACCTTTAAAGGTCATCTAGTCCAACCCCCCTGCAATGAGCATACCATAACATCAGCTGCATCCTTCCATGGCATTTATGCTTTGTGTCCTTTTAATTGTTTTTTCTAGCAGTAGCCAAGTTAAGGGCTCTAAGGGCATTGATCTCAAGAGAAGCTCTACTAACATTAACATACATTGCTCTGAAATATATTTATTATCTCTTACGGAATCAAGGATTCAATGTAAGAGTGTCTAACCCTGGAAGAAGAAAACTGGAAAAATGCTTATTATAATCTCAGATAGAAATAGTAAAACAGCTCCCTTTTTCTCTCCCAACTATCAATAAAGACATGTTTAAAAAAAAAAAAGGGGGGGGGGGGGGGGGAGGGATTTTAATCTTTAAAGTTATTTTAACATTTTTTAAAAAATTATTGTTACCGCATTCCAAAAGGCAGGAATAAAACATATATAGTATTGGAATATATTTCATAGCATTTTATAAAATAGTAAAATTGTAACCCTGCTTGTAGAGTTTTTAATATATGCTGGACTGTAAAGCAGATTGTTTTTCTAATTAATTTACTTGAAGTATATACATTGTAAAATAGAGCTGCAGATGACCATCAAAGTGATTGTAGCAAAATAGATCTGTCACTATATCCAGAGCTGAGCTGAACTTCAGCAGTATTGCTTATGCCAGTCCAACTGACTGTCTACAATTTGTTTTCGTCCCATTTTTCTAACAACACAGGAATGTATTTTTGAAATGTTTTCATAGAGTAAGTTGTTGGGGTCTTTTTAGCAAAAATCTTTTTTTTTTTTTTTCATAACAATCTCCATTCTATGGGAAATTTTCTTTTTTCTTTTCTATTAACTAACAGTTTCTGACTCTGAAATATTTTATTTAAAATAAAAAGGCCATGTCCAGGCTTTCCCTGCAGTGGGAGGAATACCTCCAAGAGTTTTCGACAAGCTGTAGAGGAAGGGAGCAGCTTTACCACCATGGCCCATGGGATGACTCGTGGTTCCAGGGTACGGGAAGAGCAGGAAGGGAGAAGGTACACCAGCTGTAGTAGCCCTCTTTATCACTCCTCCTAGCAAAAGACAGCATTCACAGATTAGTTCATGTGACAGAGGAAAGACTACCCTGCTTCACAGATGCACGTAGATAGCTTGAATGATACAATGGTTATATCCAGCCCAGCACTAGGTCAGCTGATGGAGCAGCAACCAGGCTGAATTCAAAGATGTATTTCCCAGTAGAGCTTCTGAGAGAGTATGGGTTCTGTTAGATGACCCAACGCCAACTACAACACAGCATTTCAGTCTCTCTCCAGCTTTTGGATGCCTGGTTCCAGTTCACAGCAGCCAACAAGCTCCAACTGGCACAAATGAAAGGTACAGGAGGAACCATGGCACTCAGCAGGGAGCGTGGGAGGGGGATGCTGCAGTCTGGGAACGTGGGGCAGAAGTGCCCAAGCCAGTCGCACAGAGTGAGACAGACATAGCTGGTCTGTGCCATGGTTAACCACAGCCTGACTCCAGGACCTCTGGTGCTGTAAATAGGAGACACACGACCCTTCTGTTTATTTGTTTTGAATTTCTGCATTAAACTGTTTCTTTTCTGACTAGACTTGGGAACATGTCCTTTGAGACACTAATGCACAAAGAATGTGACAATCTAGATTTTTCTCATAGGCTTTAAGGAAAAATATTAATTTTCTTTAGGTGTTAGAATTACAATGGTGTTTTATCTATTATCTACAAAATAATGTGACTGTAGACAAGAATGAAACACAATGTTAGCCAGACCTTTATTTCTATCAATTAAATATTTGGAAAACATTCCTAAAAAAATACTACCCTATAGAAAATATCAACCCAGATGGCAGTTCAGCAAAAGTGCAGATTGCTATTAACATGACAAGAAAGGAAACTATCATTGGTTGAAGAGCAACATGTGAATTTCTCTACCATTTTCCAGGTCAGACATTATACTTTTAAAGGCAAGTATCCAAGAAAAATACCTAAATTAATACTTTGTGATTATTTTTGTTTGAAATGAAGTATTAAAACATTGCTTTTCAGTTTCTATTTGAAATGTATGTGGTGTTTTCCGAAAGTGTTTTTCTAATTTATGCACACACACATGCATACAACCAGAGACACACAGACAGATCCTGGTAGCTTCACAGAACCTCAAGATAATTTAATTAAATGGCCTTAAAACATCTGATTTTCAGGGTTGTCTTATAGGGGGGGTTGTTTGTTTTGCTTCATTGCCTGCACAACATGACTCTCACTCCTTAAAATTAAACTACAATCAGCATTTGCTCAGCTCACCATCTGCAACAAGTTACCATGTGGTCTCTGCTCCATGAGCTCTGTCATCTCTGTGTTGCCAGTAAGAGAAACAGGATCAGAGTTAGCTGATGAAAGACCTTTTATCTAGCACAGCCAATATAGCGAAAATACAGGTGAAATTCTTTTTCGAGTGAAATTTCACTACTGTATATCATCCAGAAGAGATAAACCAAAACTTAGGCACTGCATCCAAGCAAATGTTGGGAAAATACACAAGGACTGGATGAGACATTGAAGAGAAAAGAAAAGTTTTAGGGTTCAAAGTAAGTGCAGATGTAGTGTGTTTCAGTGCTACTTCAAGATTGCTAATGTCCTGTTTGCACACAAAGCAGTGCCAATGAACGTCTGAGGGAATCGTTGATGGGGAAGTTTCAGCTTGTGCAAGTTTCCTGAAGTCAGGAAACCCAGATTAATCCAGTTTCATCCAGATTTAGACTGAGGGAATTACTCCAGCTCTGGTGCAGAGGAAAATTCTCCATCCAAGCAGAAGGGAAACAGTGTTAAATTTCATTGTATAAATGGTGCGTTCTTTCTGTTTCTCTCCTTTGACGAGCAATTTGGTAATTATAGTGCTGTTTGCCCAGATGCCCACAGTTATTTTGCTGATTCCTTTTGGTAGTCAGTTGGTCAGCTGTAACCAGAAAAAAAAAGTATCTGTTGGCACCATGGCAAAAGAGCTTACATCAGCCATATAAATTCAGGTGGGAACTTAGAAGTTTTCTAGCTGTAAGAGCAATAGATTCTGGAGCAGCTGTCCAGTCACAGTGAAAAGCCTTTGGAAGTTTTAGTGTAAAATCCCGGAAATGTATGAATTAGATTATGTGATAGCAAGTAACTGAGGTTTTTGCTACAAATGAACCAGTCCTATATGAAAATCAGAAGATTGAATTTCATCAGCTGGGGAAAGAGAGAAAGTGGAAATGTTCAGATATAGGCTGATGTGATCAAAATGGTAGGCAAGGAAAACAATTTGAACCTGTACATTTTTAAGGTATGAAGTGTATTTGAATAATCATGTGAAGACCAAGAAGAAAAAAAAGAAATTGCTGTATCCGAGACCAGAAATAAGAGATTCTAATTGAGCTTTATAAAAATACTGACAGAAGCCATGCATAGGAATAATAGTTCAGGCACAGGAAACAGTATAGCACATAGTGACAAAATTCAGACCCCAGCAGAAAGAAAGAGGGTTTCCAAAAGAAGAGTGGAGGAAAAAATAATAGCGGTAAGGGAGACACATAAACAGCGTTATGGAGAATTACAGAAGAAAAAGAGTAAGCTCCATGTTTTCCCATTCCAACTTCTAATTTCTTTAATATAGCCTTCAGCAGGAGATCACAAAATCCTTACCACAGAAGCTAAAGATCCAGTAATGCGAATAAATTGACTTGTCAAAGGAAAATGAGCAATGGGAGATCAGCAGGGCTTGGAGGAGAGTGGGGGAAGGACTACGACCTACTGAAGAATGACCTGAGATGTAAGAGGACACCAGGGAAAACATGTTGCTGCAAAATCCATAAAGAAGGTGCTTAACCACCGGTTGCTCACACAATTGTTTTCTGGAAGGAAAACAAAAATTTCAGTTTATCTCTGTTATGCAGACATGGAAGTGTGCATCTTATTTGTAATCTCTACTATTCATAGGTTATGTCTTCTCCTTAGTTAAGTCTGAGTAACACAGCCTCAGCTGGTGAAAATCATCAGATTTTCGCATCAGAGTGCAAATTAAATGAAAGTTGAGCCCTGAACATTTTATGGTGGTTTAATGATAACTAATGCACAAGCAGGATATGCCAAAACTAAATATAAATTAAAGAACAGTGCAGTGTGACTTGTAAAACTCCATTACTGAACTAAAGCCATCTCTGAGGTAAATCATTTGGAGCCCGTGGTGAGCTTGGTCTGCTGGAGAAAGTCCTTGCTTTCATTTACACCTCCAAAACACCATTAACAAAGGTAGATTTTGGCCCATGTGCACTTTAAAAAGAACTCGAGAGTAGTAAAAAAGCCAGACATTTCTATCATTAAAAAGAATCCTGCTGAGGGGACCAGACTATTTTGGTTGCTACTGTATAGTGCCAATGACTGTCACTGTATCAGCTGCTAGAGAGAAAAGTTTGTTCCTGTAAGACTTTCTGCGATAGAGTTTGAAATGGTTTCATTTAAATAACTCTGGGTACTATGTCTGCAACTTTAGATCATTGAATAAAGGTAATAAAAGGGAGCAGAAGAGACCTCTATAATATATTGTCTGAGAAGAAGAATAACCAAAAGCAACAAAATCTTTCCCTTTGGCAGTTATTTTTTTCCCTTTTACTCCATGAAACATGAGAACTTTTATTATATAAAACTGTGCTTTCTTGTGAATTTTTCCTTTAGGCTTGCCAATGAGAGACGATGATTTAATTTTTTCCAGATATTCAGTTGATTTAATATAATTTCTTTCATGTGTAACAGAATGGGATAAATGGGCCCAGGTCCTAGAATATCTATTCTTTTTCACAAATCCTTAAGGGTACACTTCAAGGAATCACAACATATTTTTGGCATTCAACTCTTGCACTAATTACATGGCGTTTGATTATAAGGCTGTTTATTGAAGATCATACAGTATTTGTCCAGTGTGCTTAGCCCTGGATTTTTTCTTTGTTCTAATGGACAGAGATGTATGCTTGAATTCAAAATGTTATTTAAAACAGACATATTTGAATAACAACCCCCCTTGCCCAGGTTTTCTAGACACAGCTGTTACTATTGCAAACCCAGAAGCTTTCATGTACTTCATTCTTATTTCATTTCTCTTGAATTATTTCCGGAATAGCTTGAAGCCTTGATTATGGTTAAAAGCTTCATTTTTCTCTAGCTAAAACCAGTTTCATGAAAGTCTTCGTTTCATAAAACATTTTATTTACTTTTGTGCCTCTTTACCCTGTGTCTTATGTGCATGCAGTATGTTTCTTCTGTGTGCTACGCATATATTTATTTGGAAAATAACATACTGAAATGAACATACATATCACTCAATCATATTCTATTGACACAATGAGCAACCCTACTACTGTGGGATTCTGGCAAGAAGATGTGTAGATGTGGAGACAGAATGCATGATCCAGAACAACATTTTTTCTCCTCAACTAGATTATGTATTGAAATAAAAATGCTGTTGTGTTAAGGTTGAGCCAAAAGGCAATACTGTGAGTAGAGTGGTTCGATAGAAGAGCTATTATGTCCTTTGTTCTCAGCTTTTCCTCCTGTTTGTTACTGAAATTCAGCCCTCAAAATTAATCTCTTTTTACACTGTTTTAGATATTCTTAAAGTAGAAAAGGACTTTGGAAATTCCCACAATTTTCCCTTTACTCCTTTCTTTTCCCTTCATTTTTTAATAGGAGCCTTAAGGTCAGCCTCAGTCTCTGGGAATGACTCCTTCACTGACTTCATAGTCCAGGATAAGGGAACAGCTGAATTTTGTTGCTATTGCTGTCATGGCTGCTTCAAAACAGTGCTGCTGGTTTCACTGTTGGTTTGTTGACCAGAATCCATTTGAGACCAAAGTAACTTAATCTATCCATGTAATAAGTGATTCACTCCTGGATTCCTGGAACTCCAAAGGATGCAAGATCAGATGTTTATCTGCAACTAAAAAACAAGCAAACAAACAAAAAGCCTGAAAAATGTTTATCACAAAAGGTAACCTGGCCTCCAGTGAAAGAATTCCTGTGAGTTGAATTTCTGATATTCTGCAATCTGAATTTAAATTTTAATTTGGTCCATATTATTCAAGATTAAGCATCTAGTTGTCTACCTGTCATGAATAAGACGAATATACAAAGTCATCCCATTTACAAGAGTAGACGTGTCAAAGATTTTATGATTAACCAGTGCTGGGACTGTACTTTAAATGTACGTCTTTAAACATTGTTTCTATAACCATCCAATGTTGACTTTCCTCCTTCAGCGTGGATCCTCTTTTTCCTGGTATTCCTAGAAAAAATGAGGACGTTTTCATTGAATGATGTTAAGTGGAGGCAAGCAAAAAGCAAAACTTTGCTCTTGAGCTTGTAGTACTTCTGAGCCATGATTCAGCACCTGAAAGTATTTAAGGGGCCATAGCACTTCCAAAAAACCCAACAAGTTAGAGGGTCACTGAAAATTAGTAGATCATGGATCTTATATCAACCAGTGTCTGAAACATTAGCTGATAAAACTAAGCACATAGGGAAGCATATGGTTTATGGGATAAAGGTTAAGCCTGAGAACACTGCAGAGTTGATTTGCCAACTGACATTGTCTCTTCATGTGGTTTCCAACAAATCTTTAACGAAATTCATGGTTGTGGCATATTACCATATTCCTTCTGGAGTTCATTCTAAAAGGCAACTCCACATCAGCATTAAACAGCACACAGAATATAGTAATGCATGATCTAAAGAAAGCCCATGGGTGTTATTTTCACATTGGCACAGTTTCTTTGTGTTTGGAGAGAGCTCAAATGTTGGATTACATATTAATCACAGAACTTTAGACAGCATTACAAATATTAAACACTTACTATTAGCTGTTGCTGTCCTGCCAGTTCCCAAAAGAAGTAAAGCTAGACAAGGCTGAGGCGTTATTAGTCTCAAGTTCTAGGAAAGACCACAGCACTGCTACAAGAAACAATGTGCACCAGTAATTTCCAAGCTTCCAGACTCTCAGTTTTAGTCCAAAAAACATCTGAGGTATTTGTGTCTCCTTCCCTCTCCTTTTATTCTCATGCAAAGGGATGCCTAAAAAGGCATGTGTCAAGCTTCCTTCTTTTCCTTCTTTATGTTTTATTCCTTCCATCCCAAATTCCTTCTCTTCTTTTCCCTCCCTAGTCTTCTTTTTCACATTTCTCATCTTCTCTCTTCTAGTATTTGACTTCATCTCCTTCTTTGTCAAATTGTGGTTATATTGGTGACATGACAAATAACAAATACAGTTGTTTTGTTACTTGGCCAGATATTGGCCACAACAAAAGCCTTTTCATATATTTAGGAGTACTGCATAAAACCAATGCCAAGTACAACCGAAGCTCCTGCACAGATTTTTGAGATCTCTGAGAATTCTCCCTAAACAGGTAGTTTTCTACAATTACAATACTGTAAAAGGGCTTTTTTTTTTGTTTTCCCAAGTAGAAAAGACCATCAATGTGGCAAAGGCTAATATAGCTTTCTAAGTAAAGAATACTACCCACAGCCACTTTGGATGTAATCTATTAACTGATTTCCCATTTGTTCATATGACTTTGCTTTCCACACTGTTTGTATCTGCTCACAGTTCAGCAACAACTGACAACATAACCACATGATCTTGTGATGCGGTGGGGGAAGCACCATCTAATCCTGATCAAGGGCTTTATAAGCTAGCTAATTTGCAGTGCTTTCAGCTTTTTCTATTTGTAGAAAGCACAGGGCTTCAGCGTGTCCCACTCATCTTTAGACAAGTTAAGAGGTTTTGGTCTGAGGGCTTACTCTCTTGAAAGAATGGTAATTTCCATTCCCAGCAAGCAAGACTGCAGTAGACTGCAGTCACAAGCTCAGGCAACTCCCAGTTCTTCAGGCTTTTTGTTGAATTTGAAAACAAACTTAAAATTAAAATATGTGTCTCTATGCACACACAGAGCAGGGACAATTTAGAAATTATAAGTTTTTTCACTTCAATGGGATGCAAATATTCAATGTGAAATGTGTATTCTAGCAGATCAATGTGAAAAGACTTATCTAGAACATTTCAAATTGTCTGCTAATGATAAGATATGCTTGTTCAAAGTTTATTTTCTTCTAAATAAGGAGCATGAATTCATCAGAACTGTTCTGGAAATGGTTTCTGAAGTGATGAAAAAGTTAATGAAAAGTGTAGGAGTATCTGACATATTCTCCCTAAAAACAGTAACAGATTTCAAAGGAGAGGCACTTTTCTTTTTTTTTTTAAAACAAAGACTATGTTTATATGAGCTTTCAGCAACACTTATAACTGCTAGGCTGTGCCTGAACTGTTATGTTTAAGCAGTTTCTGGAGACTCGGAAGAGTTGACCGATGACTGTTTAGATCTGACCACAATGGTCAGTATGGAAAAATAATAATGTCACAAACCCATCCGTGTCACCAACCTACTGTTTACCTCTGAGAAGGTAAACAAGAAGGGGCAAATCATTATGTGTTATCAGAAAACTGTGCAAATGATAAGTCAATCAGTACAATCGAGCCAGTTTTGGAGAGAAAAATTCCATTTCTGCATTCACAGCTTGCCACTGGTTCTTTTCTCTGAAGTCCCTCTGGTTTTATGCCTTAGCAGTAAACTACCCAAGCTTCATGTATAGGTTTCCAAAGATCTCTCTCCCATCTGCACTGATGATTTGAACTAACATGATTCAAGAGGCAGCTGTGGCAGATCATTACATGGACTCAGTGACAAACGGCACTTAGACCAGGTGAGGCTGAGGTAGTGGTGAAGTTAAAATTCTGTTCCTCAAGTCACTAATTATAGAGAATTTCAGCTTTGGTTAAAAAAAAATGAAATTTTTAGTCCTGTTGCACATGGATAAAGTATGATTTTGTAAACCCTATGAATGCTTAAAATACAAAAGTTAATTAAGAATAATTCCCTATTTTTAAGTGGCTTCCTCCCCTCCAACATTTTGTTTAGACATCCCAATCTAAATGTCCTGGCTCATGTATCCAGTCACCAGGGGCTGCCATGAAAATTTTCCCAGCCAGACCAGGACATTTCCTTCCCTTGCCCCTGACTCACCCTCCAGACTCCCTTGTGGGAAGCAAAGTGCAAGAACTGTGTAGTCTTTTCTCTAGGTAGTTCATGGGAATTCATATAGTTCAATCTGTGTGTATGGCTGCTTGAAGAAAACATGAAAAGGACGTAATTACTTTAGAAGTATATTTGCCCTCCAGAGCCCATGCAGCTCCCACCTAAAGGGGACTGTTTGCTATATTGATATAGATGAAGTTGTGGATGTTTATTTAACTAAGAATTAAATATTTTCATCTTCTTTTCTTATTGAAATGGTAAATAAACCTCACACCATGTTTATATATTGTATTTTAAATTGATTGTTAAAGAACTTACATCAAACCAAAAGAAACGCATAAATGACTAGCTTTTTAAAAGATGCAAACCACCATGACCTTCAGAGAAAATCTTCACCAGTAGCTATCACTTCCCCATCTGGCCAGTAATTCAGAGGCAGGGAATTTGGGGACCCTGTGCCAGGTAGCTTTCCCAGAGAAGACCTCTTAGTTGTAACTTCAGCAGAGTAGCTTCTGCCTATTCTGGTGCTAAGCAGTGCTGTCAAGGGTTGCTGTCAATCTTTTCTGTTTGAAGTAGTTCCAGTCATTAAAAGAAACAAATCTTAAGATTCACAAAACAGAGTGAACCTCTATTCTGGTGCTCAAGACAGCCTCCTCAGAGAAAAAATCATCTACACGCCAATTCACTCTGATTCAGACAAGGATTTGAGCGTAGATCCTATAATACCATAAAGGCTATCGTCACTGCCAGAGCAGAGAATTGGGGGATTATTTCAAGTCCTGAAACAAAGCAGAGCATCACAAGGAGATTACCTTCCTTGAAACAGGCTTCCTAGTAGTAGGAGTACAATTTCAGACAAATTCAAGGGTTTCATTCCCTGGAGAAGAATATATCCTGCTACATGGATGTCTTAGCAACAGGATTATTAAATAAAAAATGTGAGCTTTGTTTTCATTTTTTTTTTCTCTCCTGTGGTTGAAACTATTTGGATGTTTTTTCTGAATTTACTAGTAATTCAGAAAAACCATGGTAGAGCATTTTAATGAATAAATGATTTATTGAAAAAGCCTAGCTTCACAAAGAGCTGCTGATTTTACATGTAACTTTCATTACCGGAGACCCTAATTAGGAACAGCTTTTGTTTGTGGAAGATGTGATTCCAATTTCTTCACTGATTTTCCTACAAAAATAGACTGGGGGCAGGGAGGGAAAGCCTTGGAAAAGAGATTTCCAGATAAACCCTATCTGCATGACAGCATCAGCCTGTGTCCATGCACGTGTGCAGGAGGAGGTGTTAATGGTGGGAGCGGTGGGGCATGGTGTTCTGCTGCGGTATGTGTGCGGCCGTCGGGCACACGCTCCCCTGGAGAAAACCAGATGCAGCCAAACTGCCAGGAAACAGATGAAATCAGAACAGCTATTAGCGCAGCATACACATACACTCTTAAGCTAAAAAAACACTGAAGAAACAAAACGAAATAAAGCTGATAGGCAGATAGATTGGTCAAATGCATACACTACAGAAACCAAGACAAAAACAGTAAGAATAATACCCAGGCTGCTGGCAACAGTGCAGGGGGTATGAGAAACAATTATGTTGGGCAGGGGTTTAGATGTATTACAGTATAGATTTGTTTAAACTAGCACTGGCAGACCAAGCACAGGACTATAAAGCTACATTACCTCTACTAATGAGGAAGGAGGTAAATTAACTAAGGCAGAACATGATGTAAATGATGCATATTGCTTCATAGACTTGACCTGAAGTGGTTAGTACCGGTCCTGAGTATCATTACACACACAGTGTGGTGCCTTGTAGAGCTAATCTTTACGTTTAAATGGGTAAGCATTTCTGGGGGGGGGCGGGAAAGGCAATTATGGAAGAGACTTTCAGCCAAGAGGATGATGTTCCCTTGCTGACTTCAATAGTGTCAAAGATTCTCTGCCACACATGGCAGAAGTGAGATATTGGCTGTTCAGCAACCAACACAGCAGTTTAGGTGGTACAGTAGTCTGATTCCAGATAGATAATAAAACTAGCTACAATATAATATCAACAAACAGTTTTTCTAGGCTGGAAAAATGACAGCAAGTATTTGTGGCAAAGATTGGAAACCATTTGGGCAGAGCAAGGGTGAATGAAAATCCCTTCAGTAACACAGTATATATGTTGGAGTTAGTAACTACAAACATGTAAATTGGCTTTCTAGTTGTCTTCCGAATTTTTACCTCTTAGTGTTTGTGTTTCTTCCTTCAAGTGTCATACAAGCTGCTGTGGTCACTGGCATCTCTGCAGTGGTGGTGTTTTTCATTAAAATTATTGAAGACAAAAGTGGTGGTGAACTGTTTGGCATATTGAGAAAAGATACAGAAAATTCCAGAGAAGAGTATGGAGCAGGGAGATTCACGCATATGACTGAAATCTTAACTATGCTGGCAGCATCTATAAAGGATTTTTCTTCCTCCAGAGCCAGCTGTGTTATAAAACCATACAGTCTTTTGATAGATCCAGCATCCAGCCTCCAACCAAGCTGGCAGATGTGTCAGAAACATCTGGGTATTTCACAGTTCTTGAGCCTCTCATTTTGCTTTAATGCTTTTCTTTACAGAGCAACTGTCTGTACCCTGGGCTGAGGTGATACCACATCTATGTTAATGACCATAATTTCAAAATTAACTCATACGTAATATGCATTTCTGGCAAAGCACTAGGTGTTTGTGGTTTGGTTAGCGATTGACCACAGCTGCAGTGTGCTTAAGGTGACCTGCTTTGTTCTCAGCTTCTCATACTTGTAAATGTGTTTGTTTCTGTACATGATATTCCATTCAAAATGGTTTGTGATGTGCTCTGACAATTAAGAGAAACAAATGTTGGCTTTGTGAAGGTAGCTGTGGGTTCAGACAGGACAGTTATGAGGTCTGTTCCTCCTTGCAGTGGAAGAGACTGCATTTTTTCTGAACCAGGAACTATCAGTGGGGAGTCTTAGACCAATCTTGGATCAGGAAGAATTAACACCAAACTTTCAAGAACTGTGATCCTTTTTACATAGTTTTAGGGACCCTCTTCATAGGGAAAAAGACACTGTGTTTTACATTTTCCTTAACAGTCTTCTGGCATAATAGATGGATTGAATGAGGTGTGGCTGAAAGCCTACATTGTTTAGTTCCACACAATAATGCAATTTAGGGCTGCTATTGTAACCTGAGGGGAAATTTCAGCAACTTGCCCAGAATGTTTAAGAGCATTTAAACTGTTGCAAATATAGACATGCATGCACTAAAGCAGTTCAAATCCCAACCAGGGTTGATTCATCTTGTGAAGGTCACTACAGTTACATAACTATTTTTTGCTCTACTTCATACTGCTGGTTCTAGGACAAGGAATCAAGGTGGGATAAATTAGCCTAAATGAGGATACTGAGGATTTTCTCTTTATTAAACAGTTCCCAGATGTGTAGTCAGTGGGTGGCATGAAAGGTATAGAACACAGAGCACTTGGCAGCAGCAACTCTTCAGCCCAATAAAAGTTCGTCCAGAGTTGTATCATGAATTTTTGTCTTCACTCAGATTAACTGGCATTTAACAAGGACAGGTCTTGAGTATTAATCTGCATGTGTCCAAAGACTGTTCCATAAAATAGTACTGATCTTTGAAGAACTAATCTATAAGGCTTTCCACCCTAGAGTGGATTGGAAAAATCCACTAATATCAGGCCACCTGGTGGAAAATAACTGCTAAAAGTGACTTCATCAAATTATGTGTCCCTGATTTCATCACATAATGCTCCTATGAAGAACACTGAATACTTGATGCTCCAGTGTCCTGATATGATTTTACATATCATCCCTTCTTATATATAAGCTTGGAATCTTTTGAGGGAAGGGTTTTTCTTTTCTGTTTTAAGATGTATATAATGCCTAAAAGGGTCATAATTTTTGGCTGGAACTTCAAGATGCTTTGCTGTACAATGAGTTAGAACTGTAAATAATGTTAATAATATGCATATATGCCTGAGACTATTCACTTTGCAGTGTGTAATTTTTGTTCTTTCTTCTTTTCTTTAAAGTAGAAATGAATCTCCAACTAAAAGCACATAATTATTGTTATAATTTAATTAGTAGTATTGTCACATATTTTTTTTCCAAAAAAAATAAATTATTATGCTATTATTGAGTAAAGAACATAGGTAAACATGCATACATACTGTAGAGACTTTTAAAATTGTGTTTTTTCATATAGATTGAACACAGAGGTACAGAAAATATTTTGTTAGAAGGGCAGGAGTTTCTCAGCAATCACATAAAAGGAACTGCAAAAATAAATGGTTTTGGGGTAGGATTTCTGAATGGGTTATTTCTATGCTGGGTGTCTATTCTAATTTATTTCCACAAGTGCACTGGAGCAGAATAAGGCCTTGTTTTCAGATAAAAAGAGGTGGAATGCTAGAAATTGCAGTTCTCAGCCCTTTAAAAGATCTACTTTTAAGAAAATGCTTCATCTTCAAAGAAAAAACTATACCACATGCATGACCTTTAAATGTTTCTTTCTAAGTCCAGTCTTAAAATGTTAGGAATAGATGCAAGCTATCAAAGAGCAACTAATTGCCTCTATATACAAATGCAAGAAGACTAAAATAATATGACTGATGAATAGTCTGTTGGGCTGGCTATCAGAAATAAAATTTCATACTCTCCCAGTGAACAGTTGACTCTAATATTCAAGTTGTGTATTGAAATCCCAATATTATGTTATAAAAATAGAAAAAAAGCATACCAGATTTCATAAAAAGGTGCCTGCTGATATCTTCCTTGTTAGTGAATTGTGAATGTGCTGCATTCTAAATACCTGGACTTCTCTAAAATCCAGTGTTATTATGTACGTGTATGAGTCAGCAGATAGCTAAATACTGCTCTGAGTTGATTGCATTTGCTTAAACTGATACAATTCCTATGCAAATATTTGCTTATTTCAGTAAATAACTGGGAGGGGATGTATCCATTAATTTCTTAATTCTCTCTTTATCACTAGCCATTCCATTTTTTGTGAAACATCTAGTCTGTGAAGTATATAATCATTACTGTTCTTGGTTTTATCTCTATGGAAACTAAAATGAACCAAATATTC
Organism: Limosa lapponica baueri; assembly: GCA_002844005.1. Lineage (NCBI taxonomy): Eukaryota > Metazoa > Chordata > Aves > Charadriiformes > Scolopacidae > Limosa > Limosa lapponica. The sequence goes on from KZ505700.1 coordinate 1,187,176, forward strand.
AATGACTATCCCAAAGCTACACAAAAACGGTGTCAAAACTGGAAATAGAATACTGATGAATGAAACAGCAGAAAATTGGCACCTTGACAGACCAAGCTTTCATCTCATTTTCCCTTGTCCCTAGGTTTGAGTTGGATCAGTGTATTCCAATTCTGAAAACATACACGGAATGAATCCATGCAACAATATATATTGAGTATATTGCTTTGGACTCTGAGCTTCATATACTTCATGCCTTACAAGTATCAGTCTTCAAAGGATGACAACAATTTATGAGCTGTGTACATGTTGAGTGGTTGTTCCTCGTTAGTCACTATCTTAAAAAAGACAGTGGCAGTTCTGACAACTAGTAATCATGCAATTCATGATTTTTCTAGCATGTATGTTTGGCCAAGTGCACTCAAAGTCATTGTGTTAGTTACTATGTAACAAAATAGGGAAATAGAATTTGTCTGTAGCAGTGATGTTAACAGGATAGACATTGTAGCATTTGACAAAAAAGATGGAGTAGATAAGAGTTTGCTTTGGAATATTTGGGACCTTACCCAGATGATTTTCAATATATTTGCATTAGGAATTCTTAAGTAAAGTGTTAAGCACATGTTTCATGTCTATCCAAACTCTTCTTGTTCTCTTGTTCAAGAAGAACAATCTTTTCAACTGTAGAAAAGATGCAAGCAAAGAAAAAAATAAAGTCAAAATAAAGCTGTTACTTTTTGATTTATGAGTTAGAACAAGTTTCATTCCAGCGAAACTTGTATCTTAACACTCTCACAGCATGAGTGACACTGAAATATCTTTATATGACAACAGCTTGAAGTAGTCGGAAACATATCATGATGTCCAAAGGGATTGGAGGTTGAATTTCATTTCCATCCAGGCGAAGGTATCGGAGGCGAGGGATGTTACCATAAAAACCATAGTCTTCTTCTACAGCAATTGAGACTGGGCATATCTGAGTGCCATTGACACCTGAAAATGTAGATCAATGTGTTAGGTAATTTCCATGGGAAAGGTTCATGAAGATAAAATTCATTTAGAAAATGAGTAAAACAGGCTTCCACTGATATTTGTATGGGAGACACCTGCTCCTATCAGAGTCGGAAAATGCTGAATTAAGAATTAGCTGCCTTTTTGATCAAGCAAAAAAGCATCTTAACATAATGTAATCTAGATCAGTGAATCACATTAATGTGCTGCAATTATGAATAAAGATCACTGGATGCATAATTTTACGTTGGACAGAGAGGAAGCTAATTTAGAGAACTATGGGGTAACTTCATTGAGAAATAGCTCTCTGCCCTCAGAGGGAGGGGAACAAGGTTAATGCTGAGGGATTTTGAACATCTTACTGTAATGATAGTACATTAATTTTAGCTGATATTATTCCCCAATGAAGATCTTGCATTCAAAAAGATAACAGTATTGAATCATAGGAGCTTTTGGTGTAGCGTCTCTGTACTTTCCTATTCTCTCAAATTCTTCAGTAAAGTTTGTTTTAATTGCACAAATATAAGTTGTAATGGGATATTTTTCTTCTTAATCTGAAAGCCAACAAGTCCTTAAAATTCTTTATAAATCACACACATAGCTTTTTTCAGTTGAGATAAAATTTCAAAATATGACTTAAATCATTACCCATTTTTATAAGAGTTGAAAGGATTGAGTTCTTCACATTGCCTCCCTTAAATTACCTCTACACTGTCACTTGGCTAAAATACTTGGCTTTTCATATCTTGTCTTTAGTTGCCACTGCCCTATTTCAGCCCCTATTCTAGAGAACACTGAAGATATGTTTACCAAAGATATCAAATTCCTTTGACCAAATTATGATATTTAGTGATTGGTCTGACTGCTTGAGGATCTTGTTGGCCCCAGACCACCTGCAAAAGTAGTTGAATGGAGAACATGTAACATTTTTTTTTAGCACATTTTTTAGCAGCTCAGAAATAGGAAAAGTTTTCTACCAAAAATTTTCTCCCCTTATATTTAGCAATGATAATATGTACACACCTTTTGATTACAATCCTCAAAACTGATTAAATGTTATGATGAAAAAAAAAAAAAAGCCATGATTTTTTCTCCTCAAAAAAATGTTTGAAAAACTGCCCAGATGTTTGCAACATCTTGGCAATGGACTTTATCTTTGTCATGGAAACTAGATAAATACATCCAGTTGGCCAAGGCCTAAAACTTTTATCATATCCATGATATCAAAATGTCTTTGCCTATATTGTGAAATTTGATTAATGTTTGTAATGCATTTTATATCCTTGGAAGAAACAAGCTACAACATATTTTTATGTGTGAAGCTACAAAGTAGGAAGCTTGAGAATGACTTTTCCTTATGAAAGCAGTTATTAAAAGTTTTACAAGTGAATCAACACTATGTAGCAGAAAATATCTGCCTTTTCAGGTCAGCACTACTTAGGAGACAAGACAGCTTCAAGCGTGTTCTAAATCTCTGTTCTCTGACCTAGAAACTATCCCAGTGCACTAGTTTTCACTGGGTTAATTACTCCAACCTTAAAGTGATGCAGCAGTTATTTAACCACAGGCCACCTATGAAGAAGTTATTTCTTGATGATCTGTGGTATGAAGTGGTTTGGTTTTTTATTGTTCTCTTTCCGTGAACGGTAAATCCTACCCAAACTATCAGAGGAGTAAAAGCCTTTCTATTTCCTGTTCTGTTGCAATCCTCTTCGCAGTATATTGCTGAATTTTGCTTAAGCAAGAGGGACAGGGCAATCCATCTAAACAATTCACCCTGCCTAAACTGATCCATGTAGAGGGTAAGTGGCAGTCTAAGTAAACCATGTAGACTCTGTTTATAGACTCTGGAGAGAGATGAATGCTTCCAAAAGGTGATTCGCAACTCCCTAAGGTGGGATCATTTTCCCTTTGCAATAGTGTATCTCTTTCCATTAACTGAGTAAGTGGTCTGTATGACTAACCCAAACTAGATACAAAAATCTGGGATGGCTAATTCAAATAAGATGAATTCCATTTGTCAATATTACAAATGGTGTAAAATTAAAAAATGAACATCTCATTAATTCTTAATACTGTATATCTGCTGAAGAACCACAGATGATCCTGTTTCTTTTCCAATAAAACTCATAATTTAGAAACATTCAGAAAAGAAGTTGATCTAGAAGATAGATGTGTTCTGACATATATGTCTGAGAGGGTATTTCTGTTCTATTCTTGTAAGCTCTATCTGCACTCGCTGTAGTCCAACTCGAATAGTCGGACTCCCTTTCTCCTTTTCACATAATATTTAAGTGCAGCAGACATGGATCAGTCTGGAAATCTGTACCTTTCTGGGCTCTTCCAGCAAAGAAGCCAGTGCCAGCTATAGCACAGAGGTCTGTCAGTAAGTCAGGATCTGTAACTTGAACCATTTCTTTCCAAATATCCTAAAATGGATTCTGATAAACCAGCATTGCTACCTGGCCCAAGGACTTCTCCCTTTTTCTACATATGGAATAATATTAGCTCAGAGGAACTATCCCAATCTCCTGTGTTCTTCTAAGGGAACTTACTGTTCACTACCTTTTATCGCTCCTTTGATAGCACTGTAATACCACCTGCTTACTCTAGCTCACTTGCTACATCATCATTTCAGGCCTTCACCTCTTTTTCTTCCCCTAACGTTCCCTTCTTCATCATTTGACATCTGCCCAGAGCCTTGCATTTATTATCTCATACATAAATATGTAAATATGTGTGTTTTAAAATGCCATGGAACAAGTGTGGTGCATATCTGTTCTAGTCATAATTAGTTTTGGGTTTATGTTGATTTTGCTTCCAGCTTTCAAGTAGTTTTTTTCTTCTGCTCATTGAGAAACTTGAGGAAGGGACCACAGGCGAAATCCTGGTTCCACTGAGACCAATGACTAACATTGACTTCACTGGGCTTCAGGATATTGCCTTATATCTTCATAAATGGTCTCTGGATTAATAAAGCCTTGGACTAACTCGAAGAACTGATGTTATACAATAACATACAATAAAAAGTAGGCAAATAGCATTTGCATAGAAGTTTTGACATCTGAGCTCTTGCAATGCCAGCAGTGTAACTATGAACCACCAAGAGAAAATAAAGCAGCAATTGGCAGGTGTGCAGAGGTATCTGAGAATTAATACTATAAAAAGGGCTTGTACCGCTCATGTGAAAATAAGCTTCCAGGAGGACTCTTTTTTGGAGAAACCAGATCCAGGCTTTTACAGTTATTTTTCTTTCAAATCTTTTACATTTGTTATCTTAAAGTAATGACTGATCATCAGCTTCCTGGGTTTAAGAAGACAAAAACAATTTGCAGAATTAATGTCACATCTTATTAGTTCTGCCTGATGGAAATACATTCTTTGTGATCCTAAAGGTCTTTTGAGATATCATCTATCAGAGCAGTGTCTCATGAAGACTGTCATTATCCCTTACCTCTTGAACAATTATGGTATGTGGTAGAATGTACCTTACATAATACCGGCGTTTAATTTAAGATGTCAGGTTGACTTTTTAAATATTTTTTGACTACTTTATATGTAGTTACTAAGAATAAAAACTCTTTTTTTTTTTGAGATTAAAAGCAACGTTGTGCTTAAGTTAGTAATGAATTTGAAAAGTGGTAAAGGCATTAAGGAACATAAGGCTTGTGGAAAACTATTGTGATTTAGGCTCATGGGTACCTATGTGTCATTGGAAAATAGGGCTTCAGTTTTCACATATTACTCACAGGTTGATATTCATGGTTTCAACCTTTTTAAAACTCATTTAGGAAAGGAGGATAATTTAACAGCTCTTTAAATACTATCTAGACACAAAACACTTCTTAAACTGGACAGGGTTACATTCCATTGATTTCAATTTAGTGTCCATTTAAAGTGACAGGAGATAAAGTCTGTACCTGAGGCCCTGCAGTGAAGCAATTAAAATAAATCCCTTTGTAACCAAGCAGCAATGAAATATGTTCAGTAACAACATATGGCATAAGCCCTAAATCCAGTTAGACTTCTCACAGGCCACTTAAATATGTGCCAGTTGTACAAAATTGATTTTTCTTTGCAAGGTTTTATACATATTTTTTTTTTTCAAAATGCAGTGAATTAACCTAAATTATTAATAGGTGTCTTCCTTTGATATGTCCTTGCTTCATACAGAAGCCAAACCATTATTTTTAGTATATTTGTGAACTACAGTGACACAAAACAGGAGTAAGGAACCATTTATTCAATTAAATCCACCACGACAGGAAGACAAATGCAGATACTTGGTTGCCTTCTGTGCAGTGATAAATAGAAAGTCATCATTTCAATTTTGGCTTTTGGCATGAAACAAAAGATTTAAGGTCTGTAGGATTTAATAGGCAGATACTGTACCCAGTGTCCCTAAGCACCACATCCCTGCTGTACCTGAATGAATCTGGAAGCAGTGCTGGAAGCAGAACTATGACCTGACAACAGGCTTCTGTTGCTGTGGGTAGAAAATCTTGTCTCATTTACTCAAAATAGAAAATGTTAGAAGACATTTGGTGAGATAAACCTTATTAGGACAAGGTTCTGTAAAGTCAGTGAAAAGATTTTTCATAAAAACTAAACCCAAGTGTCAGCATTTTCTGCACCATAAACAAAAGATGGGAAGGATATTCAAGCCTGAAATATTCAATATCCACATTCTAGTTAGTCATATTGGAAATAGTTTGTGTTCACTACAGCCAACATTTTATTTTAAGGGTACCTCACCTTAAGCTTCTACTACACAATTTAGGTGGGCAGAGAGATAGTCAGAAGAACTGAGCATACACCAATTCTGTCAGTTTAATGAAGTCTCCAAGGTGCCCAGGAACTTTGAAAATCTAACAGTCATACAGATGTAGGTTGAATATCCTAACTTGTTGCACTCACTTTTTTATTGTTGTTTCTTGCTTAGTTACTCCTAGCCTTTCTGTAAGAAACTTAATTTGTTCCTGTAAAATGGTTGCTGGGATGTATATAGTGAACTGTGAATGCACAAATTCTCCTTAGTCCACTCATATTTCTGATCTTCTTGCAAAGTGTTATTTGTTTGCATATGAACATTTTTCACATGTGGTATTACTTCCATGCACATATTTGATTGTCATAGTTTAGACCTGACTTGAAAACTGGCCAGTGGGAGGTCCTCTTGCTCATGTCCCTATAACCTATGGCACATTTTTAATCTTTTTCTTTCAAAGAGCATCTTTTGTATTTAAGTAGATATTTTAAAATAATTGTCTTTTTAGGATCCCACACTGACAATAAACACTTACTTTTGATTCTGTTGTGATCAAGGTGAAGGTGCTCAAGATGAGCATTGATCGGTGGAATTTTAGTGAGCTGGTTGTGAGACAGCTGTAGATCTAAAATAGATGAAACATTAAACCCATTTGGGGGAATACCATCATCAGATAATTTATTGTAGTTCAGCCTAAGGAAAGTCACTTTGGGTATTGCACTGAAGTAGTTTTCTGGTATCACCTCAATGGAGTTGTTGTCCAAAAACAGCTGCAGTGTGTTAGCTGGAATGCTTAAAGGCATTTTCTTGAGTGAATTTTTTGCTATGTTGAGTTGCATAAGATTGTTGAGTCCTTGGAAGGTGTCACTTTGAAGAGCGCTGTCCAACAAACTGTTCTGGTGCAGATCTAACATGGTAAGGTTTTCCAAGTTGCTGAAGACTCCTTCTGGGATTCTGGAGATTTTGTTTCTAGCCAGTCTGAGCTGTTCCAGGCCCACTGGTAATGGGGCAGGCACCTCTTCCAATTCGTTATCTTCAAGGAATAAGTAAAGCAGCCTTTTCAGCTTGCTCAGTGCACCACTCTCAATTCCACTGTTGGTGATCTTATTCTTGTTCAGATTTATCCACCTCAGATGAGTGGCATTCACAAAAGGCTTCTCTGAAATGGTTTCAATTAGATTGTTTTGAAGATAAAGGTACCAAATTCTTGCTGGGATTGCAGGTATTTCTTTAAGTCCTTTGTTATCACAGTATAATGCGTTGGGGAAACTAGGAGGACAAAAGCACTCTCGTGGACACTCAGAAGTGTAGTGAGACCAATGCTCAGGATCCAGCTCATCATAAACTTGTCTCACAGTTCGAGTCCACACAGAATTGATGAAGAATAAGAGCAAAAGGCTTGTACAGATATTCAGAGTCATTTTCTGCCTTGGAAGGGGAGAAAAACAATTAGCTCACTCTCAACAGAACTCTCTAACAGCACACTAGATTAACAAAGCAATATTGCATAGAAAATAATATTTCCTTTATGAACAGCCAAATTCTGTCTTCTGTGATATTACCTATGTCATGTTAAAGAAAAAGTGAACAGTAATGTAAAAGATATAAACAATTCAGTGCTATATGTTGAAGAACATTTTCCTGATTCAACTAGGACTCCACATTTACCAGTTTAAAGACCAGTTTAACTGATGTTCGTGCAAGCGTCATTTCAAAGAACCTGAAAACACAGATCAGTTTTCTGACGTTAAATCTGTGCTTCTTATAAATTTATTTAAGTTTTCCTGTACAGAGCTATAAACTACATTATATAACGTACCATCTTCAGTAAAGCTTCCAATACCATGATGATATAAATACTATTGTACTTAACATTCCTCCTTTTAAAATTAATCATACCCTCTTTTCTGTTTTTCCTCTCTCTTAAGTTATAATGGCATCTGGATCAGATTATCCAGCTTCTTTTCTCAACACATAAAAGTGAAAGATCAAAGAGTGTTTTAACAGCTGTTTGTTGGGCATGTTCTTAAAAAGCTTGAAGGGAATATGTTTGAGTAATCCACTCCCCTCCTTCATTCACTCTCTCATATCCAAAGTTACGAATTTCCTTCTCGAAAGCAAGCACACAAAACAAATGCCTGATCTAAATGACACAAAAAGTAAGTCCTGATCAAATAATATCATATACACTCATGCATCTTGCATCTATTTTGCCTACTTAATTATTTGCTTTGTTTAGCCTCTTCTACCATAAAACAATGAACAGAATCATCACTGACAATTTAGTCCAAAAAGAAACATTTGTGTAGCACAAAAACAGTGCTTCACAAACCTGTTATCACTTGCTTGTTTTCTGATGAAAATTAGCAAGCATTTTGTAACGCAGAGGCAAGAGACAGCTGCAATTTCTGGTCAAAATTAGGAGGTTAGTTTTGGAAAAAATAGTATTTAAATAAAAAGTAAATTCTCTCATAGGGTTAGTGCACCAGTAAGGTTAAGAGCTCAGTTAAGTTGCTGTACATGATATGTAGTCATTTAATAGTTTTCAACATTGTTATTAGAAGTAACAAGTGCAGTATCCTACAACTCTTCCAGCCTCAGAAACTGCTATCTGGAAGCATTCCAAAAAAGGACAAATAAAATATTTCTAAAGAATAACATCTCTAATTTACACAATGAAATGGCACCTTCTCACTGTGTAAATATTCATAACCTTAATAACATTTTTAGAAAGAAATATAAAGTAATTTACCTTGTTAGTCAAATTCCTGGAGCTATCTGAAGCCAGCTAGAAATCACTGTAAATTCACAGCTTTTGGCTGCTAACCACTGTGTTTGCTTCCTGTTCTCCTAAGAATTAATAGCATATAAAACTTGAAGTACATGCTAGTATTCCCAGATGTATTACCATACACACCTTATTAACTGTTGTTCCTAATTTGACATTGCTTCAGAGTTTGGACTTACCTCAGCTTTCTTGGATCTTCTTCTGTTTCTATTGGTCACTGTTGTTAGACTGTAATAGCTTGAGTCAGGCTACAAGCCGTGTTCTATGAATACAGCCTAATATATACGCATCAGTGGCTACAGCTTTTAACCCCTAAAATAACTAAGGCACCTCAGCACCTAGGCAGGAAACTACAGGAAATCCTTACTTTAATATCGAGTAGCCACAGAGCTGAAGGCATTTGATTTTTACATTTTAGCAGATGAGAGGAACTGGTCTAGATGACACAGGTAACACAAAATGTACCTTTTTGCAAAATTTTTTGTCAGAAGATACTTTACATGCAAAGCTTGCTTACGTCATAATTCATTCTCATAATACCTGAACTGGCCACAAAGAAATAAAAACAGTGCCATCTGTTTCTACGGAAATATTTTATTTGATTTTCATCAAATGCAGATGCTGCCATGCCATTTAAAGACATAATTCTTGATTAGGAGAAGATAGCAAAAGCATTTGCTAAGAATTTTTTAATAACGTATTTTCATTTATTTAAAGATTAAACCATACGTTTTCCTTTTTGTTCAGAGAGAAATTTACATATATTTCTACGAAGTTATCATACTTTCCAGTGCCTCCTGCAATGAGGTCTGGCTTTAATTATCAAGGCACCAATTAATTATCTTGTTTTATTATTGATCTGAAGTAAATTCTTTCCAGCTAACTTGCTATCCAAGTCATAGACACATATTTCTCACATTAAGTATTTTGGAAGACTTTTGTTTTCTTTTTTAGTCCAACCTTAAAGTAACAATATCAGGAAAACTAGCCACGTTTAAAACCAGAAAAGTGGCATAAGTATTTTAAGGGGAAAGCTAATGAAAATACTGAAAACATAAAATATATCCTGGTACCTTTTATGACTTTATATTAGTTTTAAAAATTATTTACATAATCATTTTAATTCAGTTTTATCTAATTTTTTTTAATAATAAAACATCCAACAACTTAATTCATAATGTTTAATACTTTTCTTCCTAAACTAAGAAAATCTCAAAAGAAGTTTAAAGTAGACAAAAAGATAAGAAATCCTAAAAAAGGAAAGCAACCGTGAAGTACATGCTCAGCTTCCACTGATTTCAGCAAGGCTAATGTTAAACATCACAATTTTTTTTTCATAATATAAGGTTGTACTACCTTGTTTTTTGATTAGCAAAAAATACATCATTACTACGAGTAATTTTTACATGGCTTAAGTATGTGCTTAAAAATAAAATAAGTGCTTAAGTGGTTCACTCTGCCAGAACTCCAGACACTTCAACATCTCTGAGAGGCTATTAGAGTTTTCTTATAAGCCAAGCTTAAAGTTGAGTCCTTCATGCATACCAAGCTGAATATTTCAGAAGTTTAAATTAGGTAAAATTAATTTGCATCTATACCTAAAAATAAAAGTTCTTGCTTTAAGCAGATGATTTAATTATAAGCGCAAAAATTAGATGTAATGTACTAACCTTTCCATTATAAGTGTCACTTACTTTAAACACCTAGGCCTTAAAGCGTTTTCTTTGAGCTCTCAAAATAGACGTGGGACCACCCTTTAATGACAAGGAGCCTTGTCAGCTGGAGTCCACGGAAGAGAGGTGGGGAGATGCAGGGGCACATCTGTATGAAGGTTAAAGTAGTTGTGTGCTCTGCTGTGAGTGATTTAAGGAGGCTTCACCATGAGAAGTGCAAGAATCTATGATTCTTGTAAAAGCCAGAGAGCGCAATGTAAAACTGGCTTGCATTTGTGTTGAAGCTTCACAGAGTGTGTAAAGAGAATATGGAGACACTGAGGTCTGTTTACCATTAAAGAATGACCTGAGGCCTCCACGAATGTTATACTGAAGGATTTAAAACAGTGAGTCCTGGTGACAGATATCCATTGTGACACACTAAAGTACAAGTTGCCAGATGTTGCACGTTTAACAAAAAAAGAAAGATTGATTTATCTTATGTTTCATGGGGTTCTGAATTTACCCTTTAACTTGCTAATCATGTACAGATGTTCATTATGATATCACGGACGTCACTGGCAGAGGGCCTTGGTGGTTACCTTGTGACAGGCAGTGGGACTATTTGTATGAACTACTGCTCAGCAAGGGAGAGGCATGTCACAGTCTGCCCTTTGTGGATTTGGAGGCCAGGTATTTGATCGTTATCAAACACTTCCATTGCCATCCCATTCAAAGAAGTAGTTCTGCACTTGGAGAAGAAAACAGCAAGAAAATTTGCTAAGACTTTCTCAATAACATGAATTTCCATTTCTTCTAATGAAAACAAAGAATAGAAAAAAATGACAAGAACTGTCCTCAAAATCAGAAGGAAAGTGTGTGATGACTGTAACCTGTATTCTCATGTGCACTCAAAAATTTTGGAGAGATGTCTGCAGGAACAAGTGATTGCTTGGGTACTTAAACAGACTTTGCAGAAAGGCCTGCTTTCCACAAAAACCTTCAAGATTACACACATATTCTCCATCATGCACTTGTTTTGTTCAGTCCTCCATCATCTGGTGTTACTATTTATTATTTAAAGGGTGCAATATATGGTGATAAAGTTTTACAGACTAATAAAAGATCTTGGCCAAGATTTTAAAAAATGACTAATGGTTTGGGAGACTTTTTGCTCTGAGTATCCAACCTGAGACACATTCCAGAGCCTTATTTTCAGTAAGAAGGAGCTAAGAATTTTGTGTTAATGAGGTAATTTTTAACTTGTGAAGCTTTTGATTTCACTTTGTGAAACACAGACTGTTCCTGAGATCTCCCAAAAAGTAACAGTATGCAAGATATTGGCATGACAATAAAAGGAAGTGGAAAAATTATTACAGTAAAAATGCTAAGAATGCCCACTCTGTGAATGTGAGACCTATTTATTTATTAATTGTGAATTGGACACCTTTTAAAAGATACTGCTGGGAGTATTCTAGTTTGAGGAAGATGTCTCAAGCGAGAAGACGTCTCAAGGATTTCTCGGAGAGCACCAACAACCACAGAGGGTGGTAACATCTCTTGAGCAGGGTAATGTACATGCTTGAGACTAGAACAGTCCACAAGCTTAAGAAAGAATAGAAGGGCTAAAAAGACTAGAAAGGCCCACTGGGAGAAGGCACGGACAACTGGGATTGCTGCAAGAGCTGTTATTCTGTTTCAGCATCAAAGTTGCTGACTGAAAAAACGTGTTGCTTTCTTTCAGTAATGGCTGCCATATGTCTCAGATTTAATACGAAGCAAGGTCTGTTAAACATCAAGCATGTGTATAGCTCATCACCAGCAAACCCAGGAGTATACTGCAAGCAGAGCTAATTCACCAGCCCTGTGGATTGCTTCATTTAGCAAAGGCTGCAATCCAGTGGGCCTAATTCGGATGTTACTTTACTAAAATGCTAGGTGTCTTTCTCCAAAGGACAACCCATTTATCTGAAATATGCTTTTAAATTCCCTTCATGATGACTAGAGAAAAGGTGATGCTTCAAAACTTGAAGAAGAGACGAAGTCCAGTTTATGTACCCTACAGCATATACTCTACTGGTAACTCCAGACAGTCATGCAGATCGCTTATGGCAGGCAGGTATTTACATTTACTCAGGGTTCAGTCTGCCTCTTCCGCTTCTGAAGACTGGCATGTAGTGGTGATCTCTCTCTCTTTTTTGCATTGCTGCTTGAAATAGAGAGTAGGAAGCTCTAAGTCAGAAAGAAAAAGCTTCTATTTCCAAACAGTTCCCTGATCAACAGACAGTGATATAACCCTATAAGTAATATTTGCTACTCTTCTTAAAAAGGAACCATAAAAGGTCGGCAAGACCAAAGAATCTAAAATAAAGCAGATGAGTGAGCCCTTCAGGCTAGGCCAAGGGACACTGCAGAAAGATCAAAGGGGCCAGCACAGATGTTCCACACCCTGCTTCGAAGGACACATTTTACTCTACATCATTTCTGGTGAAAAAAAACCCAACCATGAAACAGACTTAGGAGCAGGAGCCCTGCATCTCCTGTAGAAGCCTGGAATTGCCTGCCTAGACCTCCCAGTGGGAAAAATTGCATCTCTTATTTAAATAGGCATTTCTGTGTATATGCAGGCAACTGAAGTGTAGGGAGTTTACCTGGGGAGCTTTCAGGTTAGATTAGGAGACATTGTTTAAGGGAATCCTGGCAAGTAGTTGGGCTGGCTTAATTTGTCAAATGTAAATGTCACCTGATCCCTTATTTATATCAGATTTAGGAAGATGAGTTCCTAATCTAAAAGTCCAGAAACAAAATTCTAGCAGTTTACTTTCTGCACATCTCACTCCCTTGTAAAAAACACAGTGAGAACTGAGTAGCTCAGCTTAAAAAGGTCCTTGCAGAGCAACACATTTCAGAACAGAACAACTATGGAAAAGGGCTCAGCTTTTATGGGAAATATAGTGCTCTCCTGAATATGTTTCATTAAGGAATTTTTTGGCTGTCTGTTCCCTTTCTCTCTGTATTTTGGGCTCTTAACCACAGTGATACCATAAAGGTTCCATGTCACAATGCCAAGATCTTGTATTTGTCTTGGCTAGATAGGTTTAGTTTACCTACTATGTAAATGTGGCTGTCAATCTTTCACCTTAATTTGTTTTAATGTTTTCAACAATTTTAACACTAAAACAAATCTCTCCTACCCAGGGACCTGGTTTTTAAAGTACAAGATGTACAACTATATATGCTAAATGTACCTTAAATTAAATGTATAAGATGCATTTATCAATAACACATATACATTGAGTTCTTGGACCTGCATGTGGCTATTTAGATGATTAATATTTTCCAGGCAACTAATTGTAAATTAAAACATTAATTAGTCATTCAATGTTCATTCTGTAAATCTACAGTTTTGAAAAGTAAACCATCATGAATTACATATTCTAAGATAGCATAAAGATAGTGAAAATAGGCCATGAGATGTTAGTGTTACTTCCATTCTCTTATTTTGTTCTGTTGTTGAAAGCTAGAAATACGTGAATTTGTCTTCATTTTAGATTCCTACAATAGGATGATGAATTCTGAGGAGCTTAAACTTATAGAAAGATCTGTCCTCTAAAATAAATGACAAGGGTTTCATAAAACAGTACTCCCACAACTTAATGAAAAAAATATTTTAGTCCTCTTCTAATAAAGCTCTGCTATACTGATTCTACCAGATGAGAAATTCAAGGTTCAGGTGCTTTTTTAATATTTCAAAAGAAAAGCCAAATGCCATAAGCTATATGAAAACCTAACCCTTATTTTTTTTCCATTAATTGTAGTATTTCTTGATCTAATTTTTAATGCAGATACTCTTGGAAAAATACTGAAATTAAACTTTAGAATATGTCACTTTTCTTTCTTTTTCTTAAACTGTCATAATTTTTGAGAGTTGGCATTTCCCAAGGCACTCAAGTTTTCTTCCAGAGTCCTGTCTTGAAGCTAGAATCTCACTCACCATGAATACTCCAGTCACTAATAATCCTTTCAGATGGAACATGTTGAAACTAAGTCTTTATACTATAGATTAAAGTCCTCAACACCCAGCACTTTGGTGCCAACTGACACCACCTTCGTCTTCAAAGACAAATATGGTACTCAGCTCCAGGGAGAATTCATGCATCCATCCTTACCCAAGTACCGTGCAGCACTCCAGAGGCCCTAAATAGGGTCGTGCTCCCGCATTGCCTACTCTTCTCTTAGATGATTCTCCACTCATCACAGTGGCACCTGTGAATCCCAGAGGTAAATGCCTAGTTCATTTCTTCATTCTGTGTATAATATACACCTCAACTCAGGGCTGTGGTTTTCATTAGAAACAGTTTCTCTGTCATCTTTTTGAATGAGAATGAATTTCATTCTACAATGAGAATGAAAACACTGCAGGGGATGACTTTTCTTACCCAGCCTTAGGAACGTGAATAAAAGCATCTCATTTTTACATATGGAATCACAAATTCTTTTTGAAATCAATGCAACATTGCACACAATTTTGAGAACCTACTGGTCTTACTGTTTATTTTATTGGCAGCAAAATGGCTGCAATGCTGAAGTCTAACTGTGAAGTTGAGGAAACATTTGTTTATCTAGTTTGGAAACCAGTCAACAGAGTAAGATGGACAGCAGATGCACACGATGACATACTGGAAAGTTGAAAACAGGAATTTTGAAAGATAGTGCTTGGCCTTGTTTATCTTGAGGATAGCTTATTATTAAATTGGTTTATAAGGTATGAAATTTCTGAAGACTTCCAGTACTTCTGTCTGAAGTCTTATGAATGTTTCAATAAAACTGTTAACTTCAATAGTAATATATTTTTACAGATATTATTCAATATATTCCAAAGTGTGTTTCCAATTCTTGGAACATGTGCTCTAGTCAGGTTAACCAGATAACACTGCTGTCTTGCAGGATTTACCCCACATTTGGAGAAAAGAAATAAAGACTCTTTTGCTGTGGTCTTTTGCACAGCATAACTGGCCTTATAGTTAAATTTAAAAGCCCATTCTCTTAGCAGGTCCAAAAGCTACCTATTAACTCAATCACCTGGTAGCTTTAAGCCCTTGTCCTAACTGAGCAATATGAGAGCTGATTGAGCTGCAGTAGAAAAGATAACAGGGTCAGCAACCTCCATACTAGCATGGAACTCTTGGTGTGGAAGCTCTCCAGGTAAGTGATAGAGTAGTATCTTTCTCTGTTGAATGCTGGTGCATCAACCCCAGCAAGGAGTTCATCTGTGTACTAAGAAAATGAATATTACCTGTCTTGCAGGCAGTGCAGTTATGATCAGAGGTGCACCTAGCAGGCAGCTCCTCAAGAGATACAAGATGTGTGACCTTTTGCATTTCTGATGAAGGACAGAAGCCTAAAGTCAGCAAATTCTGTATTTTTAAGCAGCTAGTTATGTTTTCTGGCAAAGAAATGTGCTACAGCTCACTGATATCCCAGACAGTTTGCTTCCTCTTGCTAACATTCATGCCTGTCCCTTGTGGAACAAAAGAAAAAAACACTCGCAGGATTTAATTCTGAGAAGATATTTGGGTCATTTTTCCCTCGTCTGCTGCTGAGATACTATAGCAGAGATCTTTCTGCAACTATAAAAACATGGCCTGTATGCTAATCAGAATGACCTTATGGTAGTTTAACTGTTACAACCAGATCTGACAGAAGGTGTAGGCAGCACTTAGAAACCATTTTAAACTATGTGGGATGTTTTTCATGAATATTTTAAAATCTTTTTAAACAACTCATAACAATGGATTTAGACACTGTTCTTCAAGATTGCTTTCTTGGAGGGAATGAAAAACGATCCTTTATATCTTTCTTTATGAGGTGGGTTTGGTTTGCCCTCTTTTGCCATAACAGTAGAACTTTTCCAAAATAAAGCTTTCCTCTTGTTCAGAAGATATGTGCATTTGACCAAATCTCTGTGCTTCCACACTGTCATCTGGACTATAAATAACATTTCTCCTTTCATGTACTTGTCTCATTTCTTCACTGCCTTCTAATTAAGACTTTTTTTTTCTGCTTTTCTTTAAAAATTTCAGAATAAAAAGCTATGCTGTACCACAGAGGTACTGAATAAGGGGAATTAAACTTAAATAATAATTATTCTGGTAATCAAGACTTGTTATAAATGCTGTGTTTTCTAATCTGCAGATTTCAAATTCTGAAAATAAAGATAACTCCCCCAAAAAACATATAGAATCATGGTTTGTGACACCAAGGAGTAATTTTTTCAGATATGCTGCTGCTCTCTGAAACTGTCAACTCAAAACAAACAGTTAGAATCTTAGGGGTCCACAAAAGCTATCAAACTGAGGATAAATTAAAGTATCCAAACTGAAATCTTCAGAGCAAAGTGTTTATGTGATTCAGTGAACATAGCCTTGGGCAACTCAGTCACCCCTCTGAACTCGTTCAAGTTGGGCACTTCAGGCAGATCACCTCTCAGAGAGGACTGGTGGGATCCTTCCTGTGGTTCCAGCATGTGGGGATATGGGCACAATTATTTCCTGACTACCCACAACCACAACTTTATCTCAAAGCTGCAGAGTACAATGTGATTAGAAGTGCTTCAGCCTCTTCTTTTAAGGCTGTTTTGTTTTGCATAATGAAGCAATAATTTGCCCAGGCATTGCTACATTCAGGGTGATTGTCCCAAAGTACAGAGTAGCATTCCTTTTCTTTCTCTGTACTAATTAATGTTGAGCTGTTCACACTAAGTAGAAAAGATTTTAGAGACTTTTATCCATGAAAGATATATAGGCTACCAATTAATTTATTTTCTTGCAGACTGAGAGTCTTTTATCCAATATGTAAATCTGTGAGAAAGTTCAGAACCAGAATGTCCTCCATGAGCACTCTGTCTGCTGCGATGGCAGCTCATAGACTGTTTCCTTTATTTTGTGTAGACATCTAAGCATGTTTGCCAGTTCTGTCCCACATGGAAGAGTTATATGGGATGGATCTCAGTCTTCACTGCCAGTACTGAATTGCTCACAAGTGTCAAAATGGGAGCAGATTTGCACAAACCAGCTGCAGACATCTGGGCATCAAAAGAAATTTTCCACAGTCTTTACCTATGGAATCTATATCCAAATGTTAGCTGAGTTATGATTTTGTTAGTATCATGGGAATCTGAATTATGGACTGGAACCTGAAACAATAAATTTTCCACGTGAACTTAATGCAAAACTCTTCAGCTGTAGAGATGGCTATTAAAATTGCTATTATCCCCCATTGGTTATTAGTATTCTTAGAACCACGGATTCACAAAATCATAAATAAGTTTGAAGGAACATCTGAAGGTCATTTAGTTCAACTTCCTTCCTAAAATAAGGCTAACTTCAAAGCCATATCAGTTCCTCAGGGCACTGTCCATGCAAGTTCTGAAAATCTCCAAGGAATGAGAGTGAGCAGCCTCCTTGAGCAACCTGTGTCAGTGTTTTATACGCTCATTGTGAAGAATTTGTTTCTATATCCAACCTGAATTTCTCTTCTTGGAATTTTTCCTTTGCCTTATTGTCCTTTCATTGTGCACCTCAGAAGCTGACCCTTTTTTCGATAGTGCTCTTTTAGGCAGCAGAAATCTGCAATAAATCATGGGACTAAGGTATATGGTATATTCAGAGAAGCTAAGGGAAGTGACTTGGTATAGCCTGGAAAGGAGAAGGCTGAGGTTACCTATATCAACACATTTTAATCTGTCTTGTGATAGACTGGTCTCAGTCTCACTGTTCACACTGTTTCATTTTTCATAAAGATCCCTGGTTTGCTGAAACAAACTGAAAAGAAGAAAATATTTCTGCCCTGTTTGTTACATCATAGCTGTGTGGTGACACATCTCAGTATCAGTTTGTGCTCTAGAGGTCTCAGTGTTTAGCATATTTTCCTGTGAAGGGGACAGTTGAGTTAAAATCTCTCTGGAAATCATTTTCTGTATCTTTTTCTATTTTGGGAAGGTTTTTGCATGCACTTCTTTCTTCTTCTCCTATGTTATAAAGCCTAGGTGCTATTCCATAGTGATTCCCACTCTGATGTGTTCAGAAAGCACGAGCTACAGACTTTATTCTTCTCTGAAAAGTCTATCTTACTTGTAAAATAGATTACTTTCAATCTTTCCTGTATGTGGATAAAAAAAGCAATGACACTTATGAATTCCAAAATGACAAAAAATGAGGAGGGAAATATTTCTACTGTCTCCTGCACCTCTCTTTTTGTTTTAGAACCAGGTTTCTTTGTGAGTTATGTATTGATTCTGAACATCTGGAATTGGCAATGTGCTGACTAAATGGTTTGGTGTGGGTTTTGTCTGGTGGTTTTTTTTAGAGGTGATAGTTTCTGCTTTTGCTGTAGAAACTAGAAGAGTTTCTGTTTGAGCGTTTAATAGTCTAGTGGTTGAAAAGAAAATAGTACCCGTGGGATGATCTGTGTTTGCAAGCAAGCCATTTATGTCTTCCAGTTACTAGCACATTTATTTTAGTGTGTGTTCCAGGATGCTGACAATATTTCGACTATGCATTCCCAGATAGAATATACTGCCATCGCTCTCTCTTGAGTAGCTAGGGCTGCATTTTACTCATTGTCTGTGGCTTCTGAGAGATTTTATTTTTCTTTTGACAATGCTGAGAAATTAATTTGCGTTATTTCATAGTGCTGTGACTTCCATACTGCAAACTCCATAAAGCATCAACCTAATAGCCAACACAAATGCAGTGGGGTATGTTAAATTTTATGTTTACAAACATATTGAAACTTGAAAGTAGAGAAAACAGTTTATTTAACCTTACAATAATTTTTAATAATAATAGAATTGCTTAGATTATCTTGTCTTAACCTGAAAGGTTTTCTTTCCATTTATAAAAGACTGAACCATAGTTGACAATGATATGGACACAAAAATACTATTTGCTATGTTTTATTTTCTACAATCTGGTTAAAAGTAGCATGCAAGTAATTGAATAAAAATACTTGTATATATGAATTATTTTGAAATAAAAATTATACCAGCAATGGATAAAATTCTTACCATGAAAGTTAAATTGAAAGTATGAAAAAAAGAAGAGTAAACAACTTTTTAACCTGAAAAATGTTTGTTTCCCTGTTATCTTTCACATGTTCCATTAATTTAATAATGTCATGGGCTCTGAAAACATATTTTCATACATATTAAATTATTCTCAGATTGTTAAATCATTTTTGTAATTGACAACTATATGAAAAATGTGAATAATTAAGAAAGTTGGATTGGTTGGAGAGGAATCTTGTATTTACACAGGTTAGCCCATACTGCTCAGCACCCTGATGAAACCCACCTGACTTTCATGTAAATCTGGTACCAGCCGGCATGGACATAAATTTCTTTGAAGTTGAATGCTTTTCATCAATTTACCTAGCCAGATGAACACATATTCTGAACCACATTTGGTCATTCTTGTGCTTTCTAAATACAACCGTTTGTAAAAATATGCACGTTTCCTTAAGGTTGTAAGTCCATGCTAAATATTAACAAACAGAATGGATAATATGCAGACTGACACTTTTTAAAGGCATATCCTAATTTTAAAGAGCTATCATGGTGCAATTCCTGTAGTTACTGCCCCTAAAAGGGAACTGGATGCTCCCAGGTATCTCACTCCAGTGAAACCTCAGCAGCCACCCGAAGGCAGTTGTACATCTCCTGTGGCAGGTCAGCCCGAGTGAGATTGTTTCCATCCAGGCGCAAATGTGTGATCTTGGAATAGGTTGTTGGCCCAACAACCTTACAGAAGCTGCTCAACGGGAACTCTGAAACAAAGGGAACATGAATGAGAGAAAGCATGAAGAATTAGGACAAATGGGACAAACCCATTATTTTTCTGCTTTTTAAATTTTATTTGGAAATTTTGACCTTAAATAATTTTATTATTTTTCAATATTTTGCATGTCCACTAATGTAATTCTCCATGAGTTTACTGGAACTTGAGGGGCTTGTATTAAGAGAGGTTCTTTCCATTACTTGTGAGAGGTTCAGAATTTCAAGACTGAGTTTTTCAAGTGGTGCGTGCTCCCAATATCCATTTGATTTCTAAGACTTCAGATTTTATATAGAGTTCTAATCTGGCATTTGGAAAAAAAGAAAAAAAACTAATCACTAAAACGGAAGATGCAGAGGGAGGAATCAATCATGCTGGTTACATTATGATGGAAGGGTAAAACCATGATACATAAGATATTGAAGGAAGTTTCTGGAGAAATTGAAACCATGATATGGCCTTAATTTTAAGAACAGGAAGTCCAATGGGTGTCTAGGTCAAATATTATTTTGGAGATGTCATTTTGGTTTACCAGTTTCAAAATGAAATTTGGGACTGGGACTTGGGAGGAGTTTTACATTTAAATTGTATAGTTGAATCTTTCCAGAACAGGAGGATTAAGTGAGTATAAATGTAAAAAAAAATTATAAAAATATTTATATTGTAATCTAGATGTCATGGTATTCTAGTCTCTACTCAGTTGAAGTATTATTTGGTTCACATAACACCAGACAAGTCTGGAATGTAAAATTCTGTCTTGTATCTTACGAGTAGTATTAACTGTAAGCTAGAAACTACACAAAGCAGAGAAGTTCTGTGCTCGGTATACATAAGCACACACATATAGATATTATACACCTCTGTCACGAATCTATCCTCAAGAGAGAACATATGTGAATAAACATGATGTCCCCTGCATACCACACTGCGTAATTCTGCAAACAGGGTCCTGCATTCTCACCTGTGTTTCCTTTGAGTCAGACAGAGGATTAGCCTGTTGAAAAACTCCATCACTACTAAAGAAACAGTCTGAGAGGCTTCTTCTTCTATCGGTCATTGACATAAACTGAATTCACACAGAAAATATTTTAAAGGGATTCCTTCAATGAACCTGTTCACCAGTATGCAGACAAATTTCATGTCTTCAGTTGCTTTTGTGTAGCAAAGGACTGGGTCTCATAATTTCTGAGAAATCAAGGCAGTGTTCTCAAAATCAGATGCCATTTTAACTACCAATCAGGTCATTCATGGACTTTGGAAAACACTACCTTATATCTCTTTTCTGCGTGACTATTAAACTCATCTAAGAAAATGTGATGATCGATATCATTTTGTAGTACTAAAGGAAGTGGAGGAAGTATCTTTCATACCTCCACTTCAACTTCAATTGGATTCTTTCAGAACTGGTATTACAATAAGGTGCTATCACTAATGAAACATGGCTTCTGTAAATTAAGTATAAATGTACGTTCATCATACAGGCAGCTCTTTAAAACATGAGAGCTTAGGTAATTTTTTGGACACAGAGATATGATGTTGAAGAGTGAGTGAAGATTTGTGTATCATTCACAAAATAAGTTGAGTAAGGATTAAGGAAATGTATTTAAAATGTTAGATCTTGATCACCAATTTGATTAAAGCAAATCAAAACAATTTCCTAGATTTTGTATATTCTACAGCCTTCTTTTGGAAGGATGAGAGATAAAATGCATTCTTAACGGCACATTTATTGGGCAGTCCATATTGCAATATAGTATCATTTTAAGCCTGCAGCATGAGTCCTGACTAATGTGCTCTAGGCAATCCTGCTTTAGCAGGGGAGTTAGACTAGATGATCTCTAGAGGTCCCTTCGAACTCTGACAATTCCGTGATTCTGTGATTCCAATTCAGGTTGTACCAGCTGAACTGAACTGATAATTCTTCTGGATCAAATAGTTAGGACCATATAATCACAGACATGTTTATTGGATTAGGTCTATGTGGAATTTTGCTGAATGAAAACATAATTTCCTGAGACTTTGAATTCATTTGCTTGACCTATGGTCTATACCATTAGCTAATTAGGTACAGTTTCCTGCAGATAGTTTGGGTATAATTTGTAAAGATTAAAATAAAAACTCTAATAAAGATTCTTTTTTTCCATTTTCTTGTAATTCAGGGACAACACAGTAACTATATTTTTGTTAAAAAACTTTCTAAATTTACTTATTTGTTTTTTCCATATTGTTACTTTTTAGTACAAATACTAACATTTAGCTGCAAAACAAGGTATGCTTATACTAGTTGGGTTGATGCTTAACTACTCAAAGGATGTAAACTTCATGCATGTAAATCACAAAATTTGTCTTTGTTACCAACATAATCAGTTGTGCTGACTAATTGAGACTGAAACCCCTTTGGAAGTAGATGTGGATTTAGTACTCACAGTGATCAAAGGAACTCTGTCATGGACCTGAGTGGGATTTGGCTCCAATATTTGGTGTGCATTGTTTGCATTTGGGTGTTAATATTTTATATAGTGCATATAATTGTCAGTTGTTAGAAGTATATTAAAAATGTTTGTTTTCTAATGGCAGCCTCCACTAGCAGAAAAAAGGGTAAGTGGATCTTGTGAATGCACTTGATATTTTGTTATCTGTATGATCTGTATGGGAACTGCAATCAGTGAGACTAGAGCACTGTTGCATAAAATATGTCAATAGCTTACTTCTTCTTTTGTTACACTTACTAGTGTTGCAGGTGTTAAAATATCTTCCTGAATTCATAATATTGAGGTTCAGAGGCAGTGTACCTGGAACTTTGCCACTAGTGTGGCATTCATATTTTCCAAACACAGAATTCCTTCATGAGCCAGATACTGAGAGAATAAGAAGGATTGGATGAAAATTGGATTTTCATCTGAACAATTAGTTTCTCACTAAAAGTATCTGTTGCCATAAGAAATTCTGATATTCTAACAAACTACCTGAATATTTGGAATATCTGGGGAACAAAAAAATAAAATCAGGAACAGTCATCTCCTCTCCTCTCCTAGGAAGGAGGCCTACAGGAGGGATGGGGAGGGACTCCTTATCAGGGAGCGTAGTGATAGGACGAGGGGTAATGGTTTTAAACTGAAGGAGAGTAGATTTAGATCAGATATTAGGAAGAAATTATTTACTGAAATTAGATAGTCAAGAAAATTTATTATTGAAGTCTTCTAGATTTTATGGTTAAGTGCAAAACAGTAAATCAGAGTTCTCTTGCATCTGTCCATAGGGTAGCAATGACAGTGCAGCAGTAGCTGGTGCACACCCACTCCTCACACCATCCCCCTCTGCTGCTAACTGGTACCCTGGAAATACAGCTTTCATTGTAAAATTAATTGTTGTCTCAATTGCTCAAAAAAGGGAGGAAAGAGAAAAAAAGCAGCTACTTTGTTGTAACCTTTTCACTGTGCTTTGTGCCTGATACCTTATGAATCTCTTATCTTCTCCCTCTCTCAAACCACGACACTCCTTCCTCCAGCACTTGCACTACCAGCCTTCTGAAAGGTTACACATACCATAGTCAGATCCTCAGCTGATGTCTGTCTCTTTTTGTTGGCTTAAGTTCCACATGGATTAAACTTTCCCCCATTTTTTCCTCAATTGTATAGGTCAACTCCATTGGATTCAATGGACTGGCTCCAATTTACATGAGATGAGAATTTGGCCAGTAGTACCCACATTAGTATGAAAACAGAAACTTCTGTCTTTAAGGTTAATTTGAGTAGCTACCAGATAAATGTCTGTCTTTTAACATTGATGTGGACAACAGTCAGAGAAATGTCAGTGTGCTAACCAGTACCATTTCTTTCTACTGGTTGATCTACACTTTCAGATACTTGCGTTCACCATCAGTGTCCAGACCATCGTAAATAATATTGAAAATATGAAAATTTAACTCACTGTTGATTTTGTTGACTTGGAGGTAGAAGTTTTCAAGGTTCTCACTGACGGTTGGAATGCTTTTCAACTGATTGAAGGAGAGATCCAACTCAACCAGTGATGTGATATTGAAGACATTGCCTGGTATTCCAGAATCTGTTAATTTATTGTGGGATAAACGTAAATATTGCAGGGCTTTAAAACCTTGGAAGTACTCATCGGGTACATTGGAGATCTGGTTATTATCAAAATACAGCATGAGTAAGGAGTGAGGCAGTCCTGATGGCAGCTTTGTAAGTCGATTGAAGCTTAAGTCAAGATACAAAAGTGAATTCAGGCCTTTAAAAGCTCCAGAAATAGCATCTGCTTTCAGCTGGTTGTTCTGGAGATGAATGACAGTCAGATTCACCAGCCCCTCAAGTGCACTGGGATTGACTTTCGTGATCTTGTTGTGACTTAACTGCAGGTCATCCAGAGTTTTGGGGAGTGGTCCAACAACTTCAGTCAAATTGTTGTAGTTAATGTGAAGTTTCTTCAGATGCTTTAGTTTAGAGAAGACTCTTCCCTTAATTTTTGAATTTTCCAAATGGTTGTGATCAAGGATTAGCCACTGTAGGTCTGTTACATTATCAAACGTGTTCTCTTCAATGCCCTCAATCATATTGTTTCGAAGATAAAGGTACTTTATTCCACTTGGTACAATAGGAATGGTTTTCAGTTTAAGATTGTCACAATACATGGCAGTAGGGTAGCTCAAAGGACAATTACATTCTGGGGCACAGACTGCTGAGGATGGCCCAAAAGGATCATAACCATAATCTTCTGCAGGGCCATAGTCATATTGGCAAAAAATGCCACTAATCAATAACAAAAAGATAGATGGGGTGTTTAAAGTCATCTTTGCAATGTGTCTTGCCTCTGTATGGTGAAAGAGAATAAAAAAGTTATCGTTATTTTTCTCTTTCAGTAATATTTGAAATTTTATTACATAAAGATTACATAAAGATTATAATTAAAAACTAATTAATTTAGGCTTCCTGTTTAAAGCGATTAATTAAGAATAAATACATTAGTTTGTTATTACATTTTTACTGTTATAAGTTTACAGTTCCTGTCTTGTTATAGGCTTTGTAATGCAAATTTGCAGGCCATTCTGCTATTGTAACTAAAATATTCTTTATATCTTCCTACATTCATTCATTAAGTCACAAGAACGATAAGGTCCAAGTTTTTTAAACTTGGCACATAATAGTTTTCAGTTTTGCTGAAGACCATGTTCAGAGGGCAGTTCTACTGTTTAGATTCTATCAAGCATTCCTAATATACTGAATTGCCTCATGTGGCAATTTGACTTAAGTTTGAAAGAGCCAGGGAAGTTACAAACTGAGGGTAATGATCTGCTGTATATTGTGTTGTTAAGATGCCTGTAGCCTGAAATTTCTTCTCATGGACCATGTCCAGTGAAGCATGATCCACTAAGTTTCATATTCACCTAAAGAACAAACTAATAGAAATATACAGCATGTTCTCCTGGACACGTCAAATAACCAACACTGCATATGTATGCATTAGTACACTCTATCTAAATGGATCTACAGTGGATCTGAAATGACTGAATTTCAGATAGTGCAAATGTTCTTGCAAATTCTATATATAAGAATAAATGCATTGATTACATTGTATGACCATTCTAAATCAATAGAAACAATACAGCACTGGCTTCACATAGTTGGTCTTCCAGTTCACATAGGGCAGAAGGACATTCAGTGTCCTTGGGGATGTTTTATTGTGATCCAATGAGTTGTCTCACCGTACTTTTTAAAGGCATACCTTTCTCACCAGACACTCCACAAGAGTCTAATCTGTGAATATTACTATCTTGCTCTCATTTATTACTACCAAGACAGATGTTGTGCTGGAAAAGTGGGTCTAACACATTGCTTTGGCATGGGGGTTGGACTAGGTGACCTCCAGAGGTCCCTTCCAAACCCATATCATTCTGTGATTCTGTGATTCTGTGAAGTCAGTGAGCTTACTTTGATTTTCACGAGTAAAAGACAAGGCTTGGTATATTCAACTACTGTTCAGAGAGTGAGACAACTAGGAAAGTCCTTAGAACCTTCTTGTTGTCAGGTAATTTCAGAAAGTATGTGAAACCTGTAAACAGACCACCAGACATTGATCTCAGGTCTGGGAAATCTTCCAGCAAAGTTAGTCTTGTTATTGACATTGATTAGTACATACTGTTAAAATGCAGGGTCATAGCTAGAACATCTTCCTTAATTCTAAATTTCCTTGCTTTTATTGACTTGATAAAAGCCACATCACATTCTATTCAGCTAATAATCTCAAATAAAGTACCTCTAGGCAGGGCCTATTGATCTAATGCAGTACAGCATGAAGATTTTTAAAAAAATGTTCTCAGATTATCTCCAGCCAGCCACCCAAAAAGTCCCTCTGCTAGATATTAAGCTGCTGTCCCCTGAATAAGGAGGACAGTTGCGTACCTTTTCCATAATGTCAGTCCCATCACTTTTACCTAACTACAAACCATAGGATAGAGCAATCACTGAAATATGAGTTATCAATGTAATTTTCTTTGTCTGTTCTTCATTACTGCATGAGAACATGCAAACTCAACCTTCAGTCCCCTGCTGGTATAAATAAGTACAGCTGCTTTGAAAGAAAAGACACTACAGTGACACAATTCAGCTCAAAATCTGGTTCTATTTAGGTACTAAAAATTAAGGATAGGAGGCTAACTGCTTCTATATTCAAAGTATAAGACAGAGTGCCTTCTTGGATTACACTCTTCAGCCTTACAGTGACATTTTTAATCATTTGCATCATTTTATAGTCTTACTGATGAAGTAGCATAAACATCCCATTTTAAATTCAAATTCTATTGTTCTAGTTTCGAATTATGGTTGTAATACAAAATTTTATGATTGATATCATAGGCTGAGAGTTATTTTAAATAATATACATTGTTTCACTGCTCTGAAGAACCCTGGAAGTAATTTAAAAAGTTATATTACAAGTGTTTTGAACTATTTTATCAACAACATTTTAAAATTTAGATGACAATACTGCAGTGTAAGGGCATACAAGCATGTGTGTGACAGAACAGTAAAGTACATATGTTATGTAATTAACTTGTTTTATTCATGGATTTCTCATTCACATATCTAAACGTTCCTCTGTCAGATGTGTAAAAGGTAAGTAGATCATGTACACATGCTTGCTTGTTGCACTGATCTGTACGAATCCAAAAGATAAAATCAGAATACATTCTTAGATGTCTATCTTATAACATAAGCATGTTAGAACTAATTATGTCTCTATGTTCTAATCAGTTGTCTTGTAAAAAACCTGTGAAAATATTTGCAAAGTTGCTCAGGCAACTTGCCAAAACATACTAAATGGTAAATCCATGATTTTGAAAAAATGCATACTACAGTTGAGTAGACAAACTATTCAAACTGTTTTGGGCTAGTCTATACTACCTTAATTCTGAAGTTGTTGTGAAACAAAATAAGTATAAGTTTATCATTCAGTCAGTTTTAAATGAAATATACCTTAATTCTGCAGCATAACATCTCACACAGTGTGCAAAAGATATAATTTTTTAAAGTTTCAATATTATATTTAAAATGTGCTTTAAAATTAACTCAGTATTTCAAAATGCCTTTAATTTTCCTCTCATTGTTTCCTTGATTAATTATTTAAATATCAGGATACCTTATCTTTTTGTAAAATGAAGCAAAATGATTTAACAAATGGAAGCTGTGGAGCTCTTACTAATAGATTATGAATGAATAAATAAGCAGTGAGTACTCTTAAAATAAATTTCTTTGTACTGTACATCAACTCTTTTTTTGAAGTATAACAAAACAGACTATAAGGAAGTGCAATCCTGATGCACAAAATATGTGCGGTTTTTTTAAGGAAACTGAGAAAGCAAATCCACTAAGCAACTGTTGATTTGTGTTCAATTTACAAATTGGCAAACTTATCCTGACATGTTTTCACGTTCCCATTACAGCTACATTTAAATAGCTGAACATTACGCTTAAAACATGCAGCAGCACTTACCTTACTGCCTTGAAGCTGCTTTCCTTAATTCCCAGAGCAGATGCAATAAGGGACTGTATCAACCAATATATGCTGTAAACAGTGTCAGGAGGTAAAAGTCTGCCAGATCCTCTCTGTTACAAGAGAAAAAAAAAAAAAAAAAAAGCCCTAGTCACGCTGTTCTCTGAAGCTGCTATGTCATCATGGTGATCTTGTGGTGTGGCATGTACAAAAATGCAGCTCTCTAATGAAGTGCAGGTGGATACCATATTTTGTACAAGGACAACCCATCTGTTATTCCTGTGGGATGAGAGCATGATCAGTGTTTCACAAACCTGAGAAAGTTTAGACCACTAGCCATAGCCTTATACAAGAATATTTTTTTATTATTATTATTTTAGAGGGAAAACATTTCAGATTGTAAAACAAATTACAAACAGACTTTTGTTTTCTAGCTTACTTTATACTGGTAGACATGAGCTAACAAATAGCACTCAGACCTCAATGCTGCTGTGTTTCTTCAGCCAAATGAGTCATTCATTTTTCTGTCTTTTTCTTTAACTATCTTATGTCTGCAGTAAAATATCCTTAATAGAAGTTTTAGCTTAAGGATCAGAACCAAAGATGCAGGATTATCTTTGAATTAAACCCTTTCCACAACATTAAATACTGAGTTCAAAGGGTCTTCTGCAAAGCACTGGAATTTATTTGGTCTGGAGATTTTCTTTGGTGATTGAATGCACGTTTGTTTAATAAAAACACATCCCAGGAATGGTTTTTCAGCAGTTACTGTAAACTCGCTTTATACATTTGTTCATTTTTGCACTTACAGCTTTCTCCTGCTTTTCAGAATCTGGAACTACTCAGCTTTACGTTGTCTGTTTCTTATTCCATGGATGTAGTTCAAGAATGCTTCTTAAGGCTTGGATGAGACGTTATTTTCACCAGGCGATGCCAAAAAGTAATGCACTAAGACAGTAACTGTTTAAAGTGGGTCTTAATGTTTCCATAAGAACCTTCCCTTATCTCCAAATGGTGCATGTCTTCCTTTTTTATGGGACGTAAGTTCTTTCTTATGAAGTTGGATGGGGACAAATGTGAAATGTGCATATAGAAAGCTTGCACAAACTATTTTAAAGTGTCTTGTGTGATTAATTGTATTTAACTGTAATTGTTGTGCATACAGATCAAGCTTCTTGTCTGTTACCAACTGACTATCTTTATGAAAAGTCATGGTATAGGATGTGGGTGGACTGGTGAACCCTAGCAGCTTCCTGAAGAGGAGGAGCCTGGATGTGGGCTCCCCCAAAATCTGCTGCTGATGCATCTGGGCCTCCATGCCATTGCTGGTTACCGGGAGCAGGGAAAGGCCTGGCATAATTCAGTGCCCTTCACTGAGAACAGGAAAGACGTCAAATGATTACAGACCTCTGCGCTTTTACAATAATACAATTAGTAACCAATTTGCTCAAGACAGAGTGCCAAGTGCCAGGGCAGCCCGTAGGGAGTGAATGTTACACTTTTGATGTTCTGACATCCATCATTCCTGTCCTCCTGGCATGGGAGAAACATTTACATGTTAGGAAACAGATGCTGATGACAGACCATAACTACGTTAGTATTTGAATGATGCAAAGAAGTCAATGTCAAGCAGTGGGATTATGATAGTGAGTTAAGCTAGGTTGGTGAAGTGTATCAGAACTGGAAATGTAGACGTGGACAAAGCTGCTGTTTTTCTGCGTGTGGGCAGAGAGCAGATGGAGTTTCTCATGCACAGTATGATACTTATCTGAAAATTACTTTGTTAGTTTCATCTGACCAAGGAAAGCCTGAACTGTAGCCTTGACTGCAAATGATGCAACAAGCAGGAGCATTCAGCAAAAGATCAACTGGAATAAATAAAAGATTTTGAACACAGAAAGAGATGCCCTGTAAGGGAATACTGAGGTTTGCTCTGTGGAAGAAGACAGCAAGCTGAGAAACGGAGCACGATGTTTGTAAAGAGAATTTTAAAATTCATGGGAAAGGCACTGGTTGTGTTTTGAAGAATTGATTTGTTTTGAAGGACAAGCTCGATATTATAATAAATTATTACATATTTTGTTCTTTCAGTAATAGATGTAGTTTTACATTTGTGGTACAAATAGAATTGAACATTGGCTGCAAATACAGGATAACACAAGCTTAACATTATTTTGGCACAGTTATATTTATTACATTGATTTCTGTAGGTCCAGTATACATCTTTTTCCTCATTCTATTAGCAGAAAAACAAAGCATGTATATCTTCATAAATTGTAGAAAAATCTTATTAAAAAACATGATGATATTTTGCAATTAACATATGGTAAAAACTTGGGTGACATAAAGTTCAGCTGAGATTTTTCCATTCATATAGTTACCATTTTGCTGACTGTTTTAAATTAGCTACATACATTGCACAGTTAAGATGAAGAATCACATGCCTTCCAAAGTTAAGATATAAAACAATATATTTTCCCTTTATTTAATAAGATTTTTGCCATCTCTCCATTCTGTTATTTAATACTTTTCCTTCAGCATCATTTTGTATGCTTTCCGAATCTTACCATTGTGACTCATGAAGCACCTGTCTCATAAAACTCTGTTTGGGAGAGCAGGTAGGGACTAAAGTCCAGCAAATGGACATACGGATACTTACAGAGCAAAGGGTGGGAAAGTGGATATGTCATTTCTTCTTTCTGGCCCTAATTTGTGGTTTTGGGGGTGGGGGTAGCAAGGGGTTGTTTGTTGGTAGCTCTCAGAAGTCATTACATGGCATGTGAACATCGTCTAGCTAGTTTCCAAGGAATACACAAAACAATGTGTAATTTCACCTAAAACATCTACTTCGAAAACAAGTTATGAATATGCTTCATATCTGATGTCAGGATATATTGATATTTCACCTTTACAGCAACTGTGCTCCTAACTAAGCTTTCTGAGTTTGTTGTCTCCAAAATTAACTTTCTTATTCCTTATATATTAATTTTTCTTTAATGGGAAATGTGATCAAAACCTATTCTCATCTAGTTTTCTTCAGCTTGTGATACACGAACAGAAATATTCCTTTTCTTTAACTCAAATCTCCATTCTTGTTAATTCATATTTTCATGGATGGAGATGGCCAAGAATTCTGCAGGTTCTCTGCAGAGAAAGAATCTCAAAACAGAGCTCACTGCAAGCATATCGCTTCACAGTGGGTGAGATATGCTTTTCAACTATTGTTTAGTTGCAGTGATATCTTTTCTGCTTTTTCTTTCCTGTAAAACTATCCTCTTTATAACTTTTACCCTC
The DNA here is from genome assembly GCA_002844005.1 of Limosa lapponica baueri. NCBI lineage: Eukaryota > Metazoa > Chordata > Aves > Charadriiformes > Scolopacidae > Limosa > Limosa lapponica. Next base: position 1,218,505 of record KZ505700.1, read on the forward strand.
TTCTGCGTAAATGGAAACTCCTTCCAATCTGTTTGCTTTTAAACCCCTTTTCCCAAAAGACTCAAGTTACTGAAACCTAATAAATATTATCTAAAACAACTTCTTCCTTTTAGTCTTAAACCTTTGTACACATCTGGTGCACAGATGTGTACCCCAAGAACCAGGGGTTTTGAGTGCCTAAAATTAAAAGTAGGCTATATGGGTAATAGGAGCATATAGCCCCAGAAAAAGTCCTTGTGGATCTATTCCCATTGCCAAATAAAATGAGTAGTGAGATTTTGCACTGATCACTCATGATTTAAACTAAATATTACTTCAAGACGAAATGAATGCTAGTTCATTTCAATTGGCTACCTGCAGCAGAAGATAAAGAAATTTCCCTTAAGGGAAAAGGGAAAAGACCATTCCATGGGCACCATACAGCAAGGCACTTAATTAAGAGATAGTGTAGTGTTTATGCAAGGTGTTTTCCATATCTCTGAACAGTGACTATATAGCTTGTTAGCCTATATATAGTGAATAAACAAAAATATGATATTGGCTTAAATTTCCAGTAATAAATGTTTTTGTGAAGTCCTGCAGCATTTTGAAAATATTACTTAAGGCTGACTCATATCAAATGAGTTCCACTAAAAACAATTCAGTTCCAGATTCTGAAGGCTGTAGGTGCTTATTTATTTTTTCATCTGAAAACTTCCATTCCTCCAAATTGAAATTTTATTTGTTCAGCCTCTACACTGCACTTACATGTTAAATGGAAAGTGTTAGGGCACATACTATAAGCATTACAAAATTTCTGGTGATCCAAATCCTTTTTTCCCTCTCTCCTAAAAAGGAAATAACAGCTTTGGAAATTTACAAAAATGGTAATAGTGGTACAACCTATTAGCAGACCACAACAGATATTTTAGTTGAGCATGGATCTTTGTTTTTGTGGTTCTGAAAAATTGCTCACTGTTTTGCTTCAAACTTCACAGTTCTATGTTCTAGTACTAGCAGCCTCCTCTCCATTGCTTTTCAGTTGTTTTTGTAGTAGACTGCACTTAAATTGATTCAAATTGTAAATGGCAAAATTCCTCTGAGTTGATTCAAAACTTAATCAAACCTCTTTTACAATAAGAACTGCACAGATGAAGGGAAGATGCTGTTTTTAAAACAGATTCCTATACATATATACTGTACTTTGTGTTACGGCATTTAAAATGTGCAGGTCAATGTATAAAAGAAAGTCAGCTGGCCCTGATACATGAACCAATTCAAATGATTTGTAACGTAAGGAATGTAAGAAGATCTCAAGGAGTTGTTGAAATTGTGGGAAAATTGTGGTTACAGGTAAAAATTATAGTAGCAGCTATGTATTTTAAACAGTACAGGTAATTTATAGGAAAAGAAAGAGGTGGACTTGGCAGACTTGGCTAGCTCACTGCACATTGTTTGTCTATACTAAAGCTGTATAAACATAGACTTTCTTTGAGTATCACAGGGTGCTAAACATCTTCCCCTACTCTGAGCATTAGCAATGTCTGTCTGCTTTCAGGTCACTACTGTATGAGGTCAGAAGGCATCTTGCATCATCTACCTCAACCTGCTGTATAACAAACCATTAAACTTCATCCTACTACTGCTGCACTGAGCTCAACAAAACACCTTTGCTTACATACGCTCCAGACAACATATAACCATGATCTAAGACATTAAAAGTTTGGCAGTTTTCTAGTTTGATGCAAAAATCTGACAATTTTTGCCCAGTCTGGTTTCAGAATCTGCAAGCTATGACGGGCACTCAGCACTCTCCCATCTGTGGGCAGAGAGTTGCATCTTGAAGAATGGCCGATATAACTTAGGCTGCCAGTTGAATAAGGCTGATACAGCACAGTGCTCACCCTTGAGTCTGCTAACGTCTATTTGCAGGCAGCACCCAGAAGTAGAGGGCTGGTTTCCAGGCTGGTAGGAAGGAGGGTCTGCTCGATTAGCACAGAGCCAGGGCATCCTCCCTCAAGTACATTAGTCTTCTTCTGTTTCTCCTTGAAGCACAAAGACCAGGAAACTTTAGTTTTATGAACACAACAGGGCTGCCAGCTGGTACAGTAGCTTCCAGCTCGCAGGGTGTAGGGTGAGGTCTTGGGGAGCTGACAGCTTCTGTTTGTGCATGCAGCTACAGTGGGCAGCAGCTGCTGGGACAGTCTGCTCTACAAGACCTCGGTGGGAGTGGGAGCTGCTGCCTCCTGCAAAGCTGGTATGCTGCATTATGCTGCTTCTCCATTACACACTGTCTTCCAGTGAGTTCCTATAACTGCAACCCTTTGCCTGAAGTAATACAGCAATATGCTGCTATATGGTTGAGTTTTAGGTAGTCCTGTGAGGAGCAGGGAGTTGGACTCAATGATCCTTATGGGTTCCTTCCAACATGAGACATTCTATGATTCTACGTTTCTACGCAGAAACCAGCAGTCTGGTGTGCAGCCACATACTCCTTAGCTTTGAACACAGTGTCCAGACAATGCACATAGCATTTGGACTTTCGCCAGTTGATGCAACGCTCAACTCGAACGTATCCATATGGTGATAAATTGTCTTTGCCATGAAGATGGGAAAGTTTGGGAGCTACCTAATGTGCAGGTTTTTTAAGTACCGCCCATTGTCACTTTTAAAATTAAACACTTGGAAAAATCTACTACTACTACAGAAGACCCTGTTATCCATCAAGTTTACAATGTCATGGACAAGTAAAGGCTTGCTAGATGATACCTATTATATCATTAGTTATTTATTAGAATATTTTCTAAGATTAGTTGTCACTTAATTCATTACCAGCTGAATGCTCTATTAGATTTTTACATTATTTTTCCTGGGACTAATGGCAGGTGAATAGCCTTGAGGTGTAGTATCTACCTACTTGTAGTCCATGAACACCAATGTTCTGGTATTCCCAGGCTCATGAAAATGGACTGTAAATGAACCAAATATCTCGTACGTGGCCTCCTAAAATATTTAGGTACCAATTATTTGACAATCCAATTAAAAACTATATATCACTAACAAATATTATTTAGTTTTTTCCCTTTAGAAAGAATATGGTAATCCTCATATGATAAAATTACATCAGTCTGATGAAAGTACATCAGTCTACTCCTCCCCAAATGCAGAGAATCAATGTTTAATTTTTTTTTTAATTTTCACATATTTAATTTCTACCCATTGTCTTGCGTCTGTTTAATTGTGATTCTTTACATTGCTAGAATTTATTTTCCTCCTCATAAACTTCAGCTTCTTGCTTCAACCACCCTATCAGTGGATCTGTCACTGATATCTTCAGTGCAACTCAGTTTCATTCTTGCATTATTCCTAATATGTACAGAGACACTATTATATATGCTTTATATTTCTTCATTCTCTTCTTTCATACTTTTTTCTATTTTTTCACAACTAATTACATTTCACTTTTCTACTGAAACAAGCAAGCTTATGGCTAAAATTGCCCTTTTTTGGTTGCAAAATCAGGAAAGAAAAGGTATTTGAGGACAATCTCTTAAATTCTTTTTAAGTATAGGTATTCTTATTTTTCTTCTAATTTTTTCCTCCCAGACAAATTTGCTCATCCTTTTCCTGTTTGGGGACATTGGGCTTCTCTGAAATACTGGCTGGAAATATGCTTTTGACCATATTAAATGGTCAGCTTTGGCAACCACCAGATTCCAATCCAGTGATTAAGTTGTCTTTATTAATCATAAGGAGGTCCAGAGTGGATTTACCTCATGTTGTATGCAATACCTTTTGTCTCAAGAACTGTGGAGTATTGAGAAACTCTGCAAATGCTTTATTATTGGCTGCATGGCACTGCTAGAAACATCTCACAAAATAATTTTTTCCAATAGAAAAGCTATTTATTTCATCATTTTTAGTATCATTTGAAATGCTCTAAGATAACCAACTCATTTGTATATGTTATGATAAAGGTCTGCAGTGCGTAATGATGAGGCAGCTTCATTTAGGCAATTGCCTGCTGTCAAGGGGCTTCAGTCAGTTGGTGATGCAAAGGCATCTACTGCTGTCTGTCATTCCCTGGACTGTCCAGCACATCCAAGTGGAGCTGGCTGCTACAACTCAGGATCTTGAGGACACCTGCCCTGTCCTGAAGTAGTGACAGGAGGCCAAGCACATGTAAGCATTCTAGAATTATATTAGACATTTATGTTTTGGCGCTTGAATTGTGCCCTTGGAGCTCCAGTGTAGGAGATAGTCTCCCAAGTGAGGTAATATCCTCACTTTGTGTAAACTGTCTGAATGGTATTTTCTCCAACAGTTTTCTCTGTAAACTTCTCTTAGCTGAGTATTCAGCACAATGTCTGAAAAGAAATATCACAAAAATAGAGCCAAGCAAAATGAGATGTACAAACCTGGAGACAGTCATGATCTATTCCCCCACAGGTATTTTCCATTTTCTTACCACCTCTAAAAAATATAATAATAAAAAAGCCAAAATAAGGATTTTTTTTAAAAAGTCAAATAAAAATTTAGAAGACAGTCGTCTGTTTCCATTAGATCATCACCTGAGTCTTCACTGAACAGTTTTGTTTTGTTTTAGTCAAGCAAAGCTTTTCAATAGATTTCATCTATAATTGCATGAGTTATAGACATTGGAAAGTACAGAAACAATTTAAGAGATTTTGCATCACAAGCTTCCATAGGCTTCATTTAAATTGAGACAAGAGTGTTCAAGGTCTAATTTGCTCTCCACCTAACCCAAGAAGGGACAAGTTCTACCAATGTTTCCCTCATACTGTGTGGATTAAGGAGAATACATCACTTTCCAAGTATTCTTGTTCACCTCCCAGATTTTACACCTCTGTCTAGTCAGCCTGACTCTTTTTTCTTTACCTCTGTATTTTTTGGATTTTGGTAAGCACTTAGAAATTGTATTTGGATAGTTATGTATCTGTATATTTATACACATGTATGTATGTCTCTTTGCTAAATGGCAAAGTGATTTGGACCAAAAACTGAAATCACCATCTATCCGTTTAGCTCCCCAGTAGCATTTTTCATGTTTTCTTAATATGTAAAATTACTTTTGCTTATATAGATATGTTAAGCTACACAATAGAATAACATTTTCAAAGATGCCGCACCTTTTTGGTATAGTGATATGAAGCTAAACTGCAGGGAATCTTTTTCCTTCTCTCTTCAGATGCTGGATTGTAATTTCTTTTGGATTGCAGGTATGGAAAGTAAAACACTGCAATCAAACATTGTAACTCCTCCAAACTCTCAGTCAGATCAGAACTTCATGTTATCAGCTGTTCAAAGATATAAAACGACAGAGATAAACTTCAGCCTTGGAGGTCTTAAGAAAGCACTACAACTGCCTGAGAAGAAAAAATAGGAAAGCATTCAGATAGCAAGCAGGTAAAAGCAATATTTGGGTAGATCAATGCAGAATATTAGTGTCACTACAATTAAAATTATTGTGTATAAGCAAATGGATGACTTACCTCCCCTTTAGGCTCTACTTACACTAGTAAGCCACATAGTGGCCCTGGTCCTGGCAAGTCATTTTTTATAGTATTAAGTTAGAATGGGATTTTTCCATGATTTTACCTTGAACTGAAGAATTCTAGTCCGGGTTTGGGGCTTACCACTCTCAACAGAGAGCTTAAACAAAGCTATCTTGTTTCACAGGGTAAGATATCCTTACAGTAGAGATGGGACTAAGTCATGCTACGTGGTCCACAGCTGAAAATGGGATGATTTCACTTAGTAATACAGATGCAGCTTTAGGGCCTGGAATATAACCTGGGCTGTCAATATGAAAATAGCTTGAGATTAGCTGATCCACAATTTGAATTTCATCAAATCATAATTTCATTGTTTTAACAATTTTCTCAAAATTTATGTGTGTAAGTGTGCATATGTCACTCTTGCTTTACACTGAAGTTTTGAAGAAGGTACATGGACTATTTTTAATTTTCAAAAGAGAAACAAGTATGTTCAAGAAATAAGATCTGATTCCAAGATTTAGCAGAGTAATAATTTTTAAGTGGAAAAGCTGGTTTCACATAGAATTCCTGACACAAACTTAGCTACAGCAGTACAGGAGAGAAACACTGTAATTTAGGTCATTTTTCTCTCCCATAGATAACTTCAATAATATGGCTATCCGGTTGTGGTATAGAAAATCCATTGCTCCTATTCCAATCTCATGAAAGCAGAATGAGAACTTCTTATTTACAGAGCTGAGCATCACACATTTGTAATAACTTTGCTCATGAATGGAAGAGCTTTACACTGTGTTTTAACAGTTAAATCTTTGCATTTATTATGGAACTTTTAGCATAACAATAATTGAATAACCTTGGGAGTATCTGGTGTCAGAAAACAATATAAACAGGGCAATCACATTAGAAATACCTGCACCTTCTGTAAAAGAGTTTTGGTGAGGCTTTCATGCTATTCTCCTATCCTACTGAGGTTTACTCTTCCCCCTTTCTGAGACTTAGTAAGACGGTGTTTTGAGGCATGCAAATGTTGATAAATGAGCAAGACTGGTTCTGATCATGTGTGAACCTGCATCCTCATTTCCTCTATGTCCAGATCCATCAGAGAATGTGTTGTCTCAGACCAGTGACTTTTCTAGGCAACCCACATGGGGAATAGATGTGCAGGTGATAGTCCACAACATTCTGATTCAAAGCATGATGAAGGGAAGAAGGTGTTTGCTTTACCAATGAGGATGATATCCTTCTCCTGAAAGCCACCATTAATGACTTGTCACATATTCACATGTCAAAACATTTTCAGAAATGTGCCTTCCAAGGTCTTGGAAAACAGTGTTTGGGCTCCTAATTCATTCAGGTGATGTTGAACATTTTAATCCATGCCTGTGTGCCTCCCAGCCTAGTAAAGGTCATCTTGTCTATGTCTGAACTACCTGTTAAGCCTGGAGCTGAGGGTGCCCTCAGAGAACTCATTTATTTCACACATTTCAAGCCTGTAAACAAGGCTGTTGGAGTGGCTGGGGACTTCTGGTTTTGTACCTGACTTTATCTTATTGACTTGATATCTGAGCTTGACCTTGGATCTGCCTCCTCAGTGTTTATCTGTCATTGTATGGTTGGCCAGCCCTGACTACAGTCACCAAACCAGCTCTACTTTTCTTCATTAGGTGCTGTGGGACTGTGGACCTTGTTCATGAGGTTGCTGCACTGCCTGGTGTAACCACTGGCTTCCAGTTTGCCTTCCCTTGCACAGCTTCCGTCTCTCGCTGAACCCCGGCAATAAGCTTAGGGAAAGGACAAGGACCTGAGTTTAAATGTATCTCCTGAGACAGTGATTGGTAGATGTCTAGGTAGGCAGATGTTCTGGAAGAGTACAGTCATGGCAGCAAGAGCCTCCTGATGTACTCAGGGCCCTGGTACTACATATGGAATCATGGAATGGTTTGGGTTGGAAGGAACCTTTAAAGATCATCTAATCCAATCCCTGCCATGAGCAAGAGCTTCTTTCGCTAAATCAGGTTGCCCAGAACCCCATCCAGCCTGGTCTTGAACACTTGCAATCATGCATCCAATAGGCATCCACAACTTCTCTGGGTAACCTGTTCCAGCATCTTGCGACCCTTAACATGGCTTAGAACGGGTATACTCTCCGCTGGGTTAAAAACTGGCTGGAGGGCCGGGCCCAGAGAGTGGTGGTGAATGGAATGAAGTCCAGTTGGCGACCGGTCACGAGTGGTGTCCCACAGGGCTCGGTACTGGGGCCGGTTCTCTTCAACATCTTTATCAATGAGCTGGATGAGGGGATCGAATGCACCCTCAGCAAATTTGCAGATGACACCAAGTTGGGTGGGAGTGTTGATCTGCTGGAGGGTAGAGAGGCTTTGCAGAGGGATCTAGACAGGCTGGCTAGATGGGCTGAGGCCAATGGAATGAGGTTCAATAAGGCCAAGTGCCGGGTCCTGCACTTGGGTCACAACAACCCCAGGCAGCGCTACAGGTTTGGGGAAGAATGGCTGGAGAGCTGCCTGGCAGAAAAGGACCTGGGGGTGTTGGTCGACTGTCGGCTGAACATGAGCCAGCAGTGTGCCCAGGTGGCCAAAAAGGCCAACAGCATCCTGGCCTGTATCAAGAACAGTGTGGTGAGTAGGACCCGAGAGGTGATCGTCCCCCTGTACTCGGCATTGGTGAGACCCCACCTCGAGTACTGCGTCCAGTTTTGGGCCCCCTACCACAGGAAAGACATTGAGGTGCTGGAGCAGGTCCAGAGAAGGGCAACGAAGCTGGTGAGAGGTCTGGAGCACAAGTCTTACGAGGAGAGGCTGAGGGAGCTGGGGTTGTTCAGTCTGGGGAAGAGGAGACTGAGGGGAGACCTTATCGCTCTCTACAACTACCTGAAAGGAGGCTGTAGAGAGGCGGGGGTCGGTCTCTTCTCCCAAGTTACAGATGATAGGACAAGGGGTAATGGCCTCAAGTTACGCCAGGGGAAGTTCAGGTTAGATATTAGGAAATATTTCTTTACTGAAAGGGTTGTCAGGCATTGGAATGGGCTGCCCAGGGAGGTGGTTGAGGCACCACTCTGGAGGTATTCAAGAGAGGAGTTGACATGGTGCTCGGGAATATGGATTAGTGTTGGGTGGTGTGGTGGTGTGTGTGTGGGTTGTGTGTGGTTTTTTTGGGTTTTTTTTGTTTTTTTTTTTGGTTGGACTAGATGATCTTAAAGGGTCCCTTCCAACCTAGGTGATTCTGTGATTCTGTGATTCTGTAAAGAATGTCTTCCTTACATCCAACCTAAATCAGTTTAAAACTATTGTGCCTTGTCATGTCACTACAGGCCTTTGTAAAAAGTCTCTATCCACTTTTCTTATAAGCCTCCTTTATATATTGAAATGGGGCTTTGAGCAACCTGGTCAAATGGGAGGTGTCCCTGCCCATGGCAGAGGGGTTGGAAGACAGTGTTCTTTAAGGTCCCTTCCAACTCTAACCATTCTCTGATTCTATGATTCTATGGTTCTATGATTCTGTGAAAGTCTGCAATAAGGTCTCCCTGGAGCCTTCTCTTCTCTAGGCTGAGCAACCCTAATTTTCTCAGCCTTTCTTCATAGGAAAGGTATCCCAGCCCTCTGACTATTCTCGTGGCCCTCCTCTGTACCCACTCCAATAGGTCCATGTCTTTCTTGTGCTGAGGACCCCAGAGCCGGATGCAATACTCCAGGTGGGGGTCTCCTGAGATGTGAGTAGAGGGGCAGAATCACCCCCCTCAACCTGCTGGCCATGCTTCTTTTTATGCAGCTCAGGATGCGATTGGTTTTCTGGGTTACAAGCACACATTGCTATCTCATATCCAATTATTCATCCAACAGTACCCCAAAGTACTTTTCTGCAGGACTCATCTCAGTCCATTCATCACCCAGTCCATACTGATAGTGGGATTGGCTTGACCTTCATGAGGTTCAAGTATGTTCATGTACTACCACACACTCTCATCCAAGCCCAGAAGCTGTTTGTGAGGTAGCCAAGTGGCTAGAAAGCTCTTTTATCTCTTCTCTCTCACTTTAACTGTAAGGGCGGGTGGAGGGCCTTGGGAGACATCCTCAGCTTTCTCCTTGGTAGGGCAAAGCTTTGGTAAATAGAACATGTCTTCTCCAATTCCTATACATGTTATCTTTTTTTTTTTTTCAGCTCTGCAGAATAACCTAAAATCATTGTGCAGTTGTTTTTTTCCATAGTGTGAGCACATTCCCTGCTGCCTAAGATGTAGGGAATACAACAGTCCTGTGGGTCAGAATTCTGACAAGGAAGTTCAAAGGGAATATTACCATTTCAGAGTAATTTAGTCCTTGACAGCGGTAAGGAGCCTAACTACTTTACTTTTTCCATAACAATCCAATTATCAGCATCTGTTGAACGGAAATTCACACAATCTTCTCTATCTCCCTATAACCTACACATGCAGTGGCTCCTACTATGTATCAAAAATGATTGGCACATCATTAAAGAACTTGGTGCTGGAAATGAGCAGTAAGGGATAGAAGAGAAAAAAATATCCAGAAGGTTAATCTTTTTGTTTCATTTTGGTGATGACATGATGAAATATTAAATCTCCTGAGGTTTAGGATCTCTCAATCACTCTCCGTTAGCCAACATTTCAAAGATAGTGCTTTGTTTTAAGACTTCATTGCAACATACGCACTTTCTCCTTCCACATGAGAATGATGTGTATGGACAAACCTCTGAAGGATTATCCTCAGAAGTTAATAAGCCTTTTGAAGCATTTCAGTTGTCTAGAGTTTCTAGCACAGCCAAGCAATATTTAAAATGATTCTGTCTTTCATGTCAAGATTATTTTATTCATTTTGAAACTCTTTTTTTTTCTGCACTCTGGAATTTAGTTTATTCTTTATAATCTTTTGATTCCCGCAAAGAATCAATACCTTGAAATTAAAAGATGAAAGCATTCATCAGCAGAATACTACATGATTAGCTTAATTGGTTCTGAGTTTTGCTGTTGAAAGGGCTTTCTAACATGCATTTAGTAGCAGGCACATGGTCCCTATTTTCCATGCCTTTATATTAGGATTTGAACACTCAGAAAGTTGCCATGTGGAGAAGCACTAGCTTAATTCATCTCAATTAAAGCCTTCATCTGGAAGCAATAATGTAACTTGTCCAAACCTGAAGTTTGCAAAAAAAGTAACAAAATTCTTAAGACTTTCTCATTCAAATACAATATGGAGTTTTATATATTAGCTGAAAATGAATAAAAGGTCTAAGTATGATTTATCATAAATTATATACTTCCATGGTGTTGAATAAATAACATAAGGAATCGGGGGAAAAAACTGGAATTTTGCTAGAGCTAAAAACTGGAATTTTGCTAGCTAACATGAAAGTTACATATGAAAATAGAAAGTTTTGTAAATTGTAACCATTTTTACAGAATAAAGCAGTACATACTCTGATGTCCATTCTGCCAAATACTAGAAAAAACAAAAACTACCAATTAATATTTGTGCATATAAGAAAAATATCATGCCATTAATCACCAAAAACCATCATTTCCAAGTATTCATCTTCTCTCCATCCAGGTGTGAGCCGAAGACAGTCCCTGGGACAACTCTTTGGATGAAACTTTTCTGGATAGAGGTAGTTTAGATAGGGTTTTTGTCCATTTATTTAAAAACTGAGTTTTGCATTTAGACAGTGGATGGCATCTTTTGTTTAATTTCTTTTCAAAATTGAGTTCCTCTGACTGAAAACATTGGAACTATTCCTGTGTGTCAATGTTTGCAGATGCAAGGCGTACAATGTTTGTTATTTTCCAAAAACTTCTCCACTGTCGTTTGCTGCAGCTGTACATGTGGATTCAGACACCACGATCACTGCTTCTCATCACACCACAGGTTCTCTGATTTAGTTATAAGTTCCCTTTATTTTTTTATTTTTTAATATTGTGTTCTAATCTAAAAAATGTATGCACATACAAATGCATGATTAAAGCAATACCATTTTTTCATAGTCGTGTCCATTCTTTTTCTCACAGCTATAAGTTAATTTAAGTCCCAGCTTCAGCAGGCAATAATAGAGTATTAACATTCTTCTCGTCTGCTGATTTAAGACACCCACGTGGAGGTAATCTCCCAAGCTTTCAAGCGGTGTAATGTACACGCTGAGTAAGAGAACGGCCTGACAAAGCAATTTGAAAGAAACTACAGCTTTGTATCTCGGAAAGATTTTAACAGGCAGGACAAGCATCCCTCTGTAGCGCCTGCATCCAGACTCATCCTCAGGCATTTACGGTACACAAACAGCCCTGAACTTTCAGAGCAGGAGGAAGGGCAGGAGACCAAAGGCTGTTTTATGTCACTTTGAATGTATCCATTGATGAGTCTAGCTGATTGAGTGTTTGTGTTGAGCTTGATTCAAATGCTAAAACAGTTTTATGCCTTTTCAGGACATGCATGGATAATCTGTTCTAATGCAGCTGGAGCTGCTGGAGCTCTGTTAGGGTAATGTTTTATGCTAAAATTTATCCACTATTTTTAGTTCCACTATTTCAGTTTGAAGTCGATGCACTTTATATTGCACATCTTACAGCTCATGGTTCCCCTTCGGTGCTGCACAAACTTGTCATTAACATGATCCTTAATTTCCTTTTTTTTTCATTGAATAAACTACTTCCAACTAAATTAACACTGACTAAAGCCCTTTCATGGTTTAAAATTTGGAATGGAAAAAACCCAACCACTTAGCAATAGCTTGATAATGACCATGGAAAAAAAGTTACAGAGATGTAGGCCAGCCTCTGTAGCAAAACTAACTTCAGAGCAATGTGTACATTCAGAGAGGATGAGCAAAATAACATCCGTGTGCAAAGCAAGAATATGTGACTCTGGACATACAAAAAGGCTACTGATTTCACAACTATGCACTCTGATTTGGTTTTTTTTGTTTGTTTGTTTGTTTGTTTTTTACAAAAAACAAAAACAAAAGCAAAAATACCACACACACCCCCCCAAAAAAAAACAAACAAAAAAACAACTGAAACAGCAGATTACGTATGTGAATTTGCATAGTGTCTTTTCATAAAGCCTCATAAACATCTTTCCTCCTGGTTTTCACAATCATTGAACAGTAACTTTGTTACTGTCCCTCAGTGACACTAGATGGCACTTCAGTGCAGTGGTGGGATCAGGAAGTCTTTTGTAATCTTTTCTAGTTATTTTGTATATGATATTATAGAGGCATTAAATTAATGTTAGCCTCAAACAAAAGCAATTTCTCAGCTTTCTGCTAAATTGTATATGTGACTCTGAAGTAGATAATACTAGCTGTTTAAAAGAAGCAGCAAAGGAAAGAGAATATAACAAAGTGGTATGCTGGTAGGTCAAAAAAGCCAGGTTATGGGCCAAAGAGCTGTTTTTAGAGGATTTGAGAAGCAGCTTGAGAAGGGAACTGAAAAAAATCTATAGGCTTGGAAATCAGAGCAACGTGTTGTTGTCAGAGATTTAAGATGTGATTCTTTCCTGGAAATTAAATTAGATTTGATGACATTTATCACCGATCAGGTGTATGACAACTGTCCATAACCTGGTGCACTTTAGGAGAAACCAATCAGCTCCCTTCTGGCCTTAAAAGACAAGCATATATGAAGGATTAATTGATTTTTAGTGAAGTTTTGAAAAATAATATTCTTTAGCAAAAGATAGAATTTTTAAAATATTGTGATAACATTTGTTTTAAAAGTAAGCAAGTGTTATTATTTTATTTTGGATTTTTTATAATTTTATGTTTGATGGAAGAAATAAGAAGCTTCTGTATGTCATTTTGCAGCCAAGAATCTGAAACAACACTTCTTTATTCTCATATCTCTTGCTTCCACCAGCTTGAATTTTCAGATTATTTGGAAATGTTTTATTTCAGAATCCCTAGGAGAGTCTTCATACTTTATTGAGGGTTCAGAGATACACTGTTGGACCTAAAGGCTTTTTACTTTAGCTGTCTTATTTCTTTCCACCCAATTGTTATAATTTGTTTGGATTTGTTGTTTTTTTCTTTCTTTCATAAAACCACAGAATCTTAGAATGGTTTGGGCTGGAAGGGACCTTAAAGATCATCTAGTTCCAAAAGCCCCCTGCCATGGGCAGGGACACTTCCCACTAGACCAGGTTGCTCAAAGCCCCATCCAGCCTGGCCTTGAACACTTCCAGGGATGGGACATCCACAACTTCTCTGAGCTACCTGGTCCAGTGTTTTATCACCCTCAGAGTTAAGAATTTCTTCCTGATATCTAATCTAAATCTACCCTCTTACAGTTTACAACTGTTGCCCCCCATCCTATCGCTACACTCCTTGATAAAGAGTCCCTCCCCATCTTATTGTGGGCCCCCTTTCTTTCTTTTTTTTTTTTTTTTGTTTTGTTTTGTTTTGTTTTTAAGTGGAAGAGCCATCTGTTCTGTATTTATATGAAAAGGATTTTTAAAAGTATTGGGCTTCCCACTGCTTTTCAGTCTTTGAAGATACTGTGCATGGACTGGACTTAGGATAGGGTCCTGTCAGTCAGGAATTGTAGACATGGCTGCATAATTTATGGAAAATCTACAGTGTGTTTACCTTTTGAACTTATCATGGTCTTGCTGAGGATGTTACAAGGTTGCTTATTCTGTTTTATTCCACAGGACTGGGAATCAGGAAAGTTCTGTTTACCTTTGCAGCCCTTGGTTGTTAGCGGGGAATGTATTTTATGAGGAATAGCTTGTGCTTTAGCACAGAGGGCAGCAAGCTTGGTATGGGACATACCATAGGTATTACAGAGGAGGACCAGGTTCAGATATTTTCTTCTGGACATAAAGTTACTTCTGGTTTGAAAGAAAAGCCTGTGAGGAGAGATTTTAAAGCCACGGAGGGAGAAATGGGAAGGTTGTGTACATGTTTATATAAAGTTTTATGTAATAATTAATTGTTATTATTTATTGTATAAATCTCTTCCTATAAGTTGTATCCGTATCTGCTAATTTGAATCACGTACATACAAACCCTGTGGAGTTCTCCAAGCTAAGACAATGCCTTTGTTCTCTATTGAAATTCCAGTGTTTAGCTTTCTGCATGAAGTCTCTCTCTGAATAATAACAAATACTCAACCAAAAGGAAAAAATCTAACTGATGACTTTCTGGAGGGTTTTCCCTCCAGTAACAGAAGAATATCGTGTACTGTTACTTTTATTTAAAAATAATGTTCAGAAAATGTGAAACCCAGAAGAAAGAACAGATGCAAAAGGGCATTGGCTACTATATGAAGATTGCTAACAAGAGTGCAAACACACTCTTTCCGTGTAATGGCTTTAGTGATTCAAAATCATTTCCAATTATTTGCTATCTGAATATACGACAACTCTAAAGAGAACATATTCATTTTCTAAAAAAAAATATCTATGAGTGTTAGGCATGAAAAAGTTTCTCAAGGCAAGAGAATTTCACACAACTTACTCTTACTTTACCTATCACCATGCCAAAGATGTTCAATTTTCAAGACTTCATCATAATTAAAGTTCTGACACACTACGTTATGCTATGAAAAGAAAAAATAAAGACAAACGCCTTGAAGTTTGCCTGTATTACGTTATTCTTTAATATAAATGACATATAAGTTTTACAAATTAGAGAGATTGACCTTGGAGTATTAAAAGGCTGCAGAAGAGTCTTTTAAGGTGACATTTTTATTGAGTATATGTTTAGCTTTGTAGATTGACAGTAGAAATGTGCAGCCTACCTTTGACGTGTTTGCTACCCACTGATATGGGTTGAAGAATCCAATTCGCATATGGCTTCAAATCACTCTAAGAAGATACTTCTACGAATGGTGTCCCAGCAATGTCCAGGTAGGCCTTGCAGTTATTTTATTTCATATTTTGCTATACTTATAATTTTACTTATAAACTAAATGCCACAAATTAATCGGATGGGGAGTCTGCATATCTCTACTTGACAATTAAAAACTTTGTTTAAAAAACAAAAACAATAAAGGATGCTGACAAATGTACAATGCAGAACAAGTGAACTGTGAACTGCTATTATTTTTGGTTTAGATATATACATGGATTGATACTAATGACTAAACCCTAATACCATACTCTGCAAGGCAGTCTCACTGAAGTTATTAAAACTGCTCTTGTGACTAAGGTGAGAGGGATTTGCCCTAGAGAAATTTAGCCATTGAGCTCCAGACATGGGTTACAGATTTTGTACTGCAGACTACTGATTATTTTTTTCAATAGGATTATGTTAGGCTAATCCTGAATAGCATTGCTCTAGAAGAATGGCAAACTTAAAAGAACTATGTGTACAATATGAAATTATTTTGTTTTTTCCCAAAATAATGACATTAGCAACAACTTTATTTGCCTCTGCTAAGTACATACATTCAGAATTAGCTTAGTGTTATAGTGAATATTTTTAAACCTCCAGGGCTTGAAATAAATTTAAAGGAGGTAACTCTCACCTTCTCAAGTCTCAAGATGATTTGAGAGTCCTTTTTCCCTCTACTATTTTTTGTGTGTGTGGCTATAAAAATAACCTCAATCATTTTTTTTTTTTTTTATATCATAGCTTGACAAATATTTACTCCGAATCTCATATACAGTGGAATCTGAAAACCTGTAGCATTCAGAAAACTGAGAAATACCACAGAAAGCATGCTGGAAAAGAAGGCTGCAATAAGTCAGTTAAAAGCACAGTTGGCAATTCTTTTCGATGGTATGCTTGATCTTGTACATCTGTAATCATTCATTTATTCTACATCAATGGACCATCTCCACTCTAAAGTGAAGTTTCTGGTATTTGGCATTAATTGTTAGCAACAATTTTTTGAACAGGCCTATTACAACAGGTACTTTAGCTGAAACACAACCGAACCCCTTCTTTAGACATCTATTTGTAATTTCCAATCTGTACTGCAGAGCGTTCATGGATACATCGGAAAGCAGAGGGCTGGATTTCCCAGTACTGCACGGGGTTGCTGAAGAGACTCACACCAGAATAGCTAGCCTTTTTGGTGTTGTAGCCAAGAGGGCAAAAGTCGTTGATACCAATTGCAGCAATTTTGTTGTTATGAAGATAGACCACCTGAAAAACACAGAAGTACAGAAGTGAGAAATAGAGCTACCGTGGCAAATAAGGTCAATAATTTGATGTCGTAGACTTGGTGTGTATTGTACAATGTTATACAGAGTAACAATATATCCTTTTTTTCAAACAAATGTTTGATTCTTCTTACCTTTTGAAATACCTGGAGTATACCCAATTAGAAATAATATCTACAGAAAGAGCAGAAACTGTGCAAGGCAATCTAATAACATTACTACCATTTGGTCATAATGTAGCAAAAAAAAAAAAGGAGTCAAAGATGTGGAATTATTAATACAGTGTTGTGGTTCAGAAGCATGTGCTGTATATAAAGGATGTATTTGGTGCTAACTGGTTTTTCTCTAGCTCTAATGCTTTCACTCTCATGAGTGCAACTGTACAGGACTCAGAGCCAAAGTAATCACTAACGGTGTTTTAAAATAACTGATGAATATTACTTTGCTTCAGAGTTACCATTTCAGATTATTTTCCCAAGCTACATGCAAGTGGTGATTTACATTTGGGAGTCTTCATTCTTTGGGAGCTTTCATTCCTGTAAAATCTTAGTCTGAGTGAAGACAGATTTTAATTGGTTCCAAGAGGCCATGTTTCTAGCTATCCAGCCACAGAAACCTCAAAAATACTGCTGATGTGAAATGCATATTGCGTCTCTTTGCCCTCCTGAAGGCATAGCTTTGGGAGACACCAAAGGGAAGGTTCTTGGGAAAGGTTGCAAAATGTCACTGAGTAGAACTGGAAAAAAAAACTCAACAGAAGAAATGTTCTTCAAAAGCATTTTTTGAGTAAAGAGCAAATCAAAACACACAAATAATCCCATATTTGTGGTGTTCCCTCAGACACACAGAGGCACGAATGCACACCTCCAGATCTATACACCTCCATAACCACACCCACACAAAAGTCAGAATAAGAATCTTCCTGTTTGCAACTTTTCCATGCCTAATCATCAGTTTATGAAACTTACATTAAGTTACTTTCTTCACAAATACTGTCTATGTTTCTGTTCAAGACTGAATAACTACACAAATACCACTCAGAATCTTTCAACTGTTGCTCTCTGAGGCAGTATGATAAACTTTACCTGGATATATTTGTGTTCACCCAGCCCACCAGGTACTCTGACAAGTTCATTGTTGTTCAAATGGAGCTCTCTCAGGTGAGGTACATTGTTAAGAGAGCCATTTTCAACTGAAGAAATACTGTTGAAGCTGAGACCCAATCTGAACAAAAAAAAAAAAAAAAGAAAAAATCAAAACAAACAAACAAAAAGTGTTAAACTTGGTCCCATAGCCATCTTTCTTAGGTTGGTTCCTTCTATATACTACTGTTGTAGAACAGACAAGGGTGATTTTCAGAACTAAGCATGAGGTACAGAGTCACCACAGAGAAACAGTTTGGATAAACATATTTAAATAAGTTTGACAGCTGATGTCATCATGGTAGCATTCAACTTGTGCCCATGGTACTGCATACTTTCATTATATGACTAATCCCACTGTAAATACATACTGTGTACCTGCATAGGCACTGGTCTTTCTTTAAAGACGAATAAGAGTTCCTTGCATGACTTCAGGACCACTGCCTGTACCTTTCTTTGTCAAACTACATAACTCAGGGTGACTAGAACTCTAAAGTTTAAATCTTCACCACATCCTTCTAAGATACTTATATAGTTAGAGCTTTGTTAGAGACTGGAAACAGGAGCTGAGTCATACATAATTTTCAGCTCAGCAGGACACAGAAATGGGACATACACATTTCTCCAGGGTTCCAGCCCAGAGCTTTCACCACAAAATCATCCTTCTAGCTTTATACATCCACATTCTGGGTTTAATGGAACAATTTATGTCCAATTTAGAAAATTTGGTCCTATCTGTGTATTTCTGTGTTAATACTATTTCAATTTGCAGCTACCAAAGTACAAAATTTTTTCAAGAGACTTTAATAAATTGCAATGCACTAGGAGTGTAGTCCTGTAAGAAAATTATTTCCATAAAGGCTAAACCTCCTTCATCTAGATTGGTTTATTTTTTTTCTTCAAGTAATCTTTATTTTTTAATTTTGAGGGAAAAATGCTCTGAGATTTATTAACAACTGAATCGATTAAAGAATTTAATATAGGTAAGCAGGATCCTTGTGATACAATAATTTGCTATGGATGAGTAGTTTTAAAGAAAGTTTGATTCAGAGTAAGCTACTACTCTAGTTCTTTGTAGCTTGTGCCAGCTTCAAAAGTCAGAATCTGGATCTGGTATAAAATCACAGAACTAAAAATTCTTGTTTAGTCTTTATGACAGTCTTTATGTTTCCAGAAATAATGCTGTCCAAGAATGGAAGAACATTTTATAATTTTCCTTCTAAAAATAAACAGTCAAAGAAAGATCTTGCTAACTAGTACTACATGTAACACAAATAGTCATAATGATACTCATTTAAACATTGCAAAATTGTCAAAGTATTAAATGACAAAGGACGGCTTAATGAGATCTCCCACTGACATCAACAGGGATTTCTTTCACTCAGAAACCAGTTCACAGCATCCCATATCTTTGCTAGAAATTGATGAGGAAGAAATTTCATTTAAAAGTTATTAGAACAAAATTCCTTTTGAGCAGAGTACATCAAGATTTAGTTAAGCTTCGGGCATTTGATCCTACAGAGCAATTCGGTCTGAAGATCTACAAAATGTCTACTAAGGACTTCAGTAATGGGTGCTTATAGTGAATGTCTTTAAAAAGATTGGGGGAAAAAACACATTTTGGCAGAAGGCTATAAATTCTTGGTTGACACATAACTAAATATATGCTCACTGCATAAGCAGGTCTATAAGCAGATGTGTCACATCTAGGAAGACCAGCATGAAAAAAGCAAGTTAGACTTTCCTATTGGTCTGTTGAAGCAAAAGTAACCCCTTTACACACCACAAGCTGGACAAGATCCAACTCAGGATTAGCTCATGAAGGGAAACTCTTTTAGGGAAAGAATAAAATTGGAGGAGTCTGTAGAAAAGTGGATTTAACTCCCACAGGCAGTGAAATTATATGTAATTACATCTCATCTAAATGTGTTACAAACAAACTCTTAGTGACTTGGGGCTGTGATAACAAATGAAATAAGGCAATATTAGTGTGTAAAATACAGCGTGATTAAGAGTGTTAGGAAAGAATATGGTCTTCATCTCTCTTCTTTTTCCCATGGAAGCAAAAAAGGAGGAATTTGAAAAATCACTCTTTACTACTATATTGACTATATTATTATATTGACATCCTTTTGTATTAGTGAATAGGTAACATATTTCCAGTGTTTTAGCTGACCCAGTCACAGTGCTCTAAATCATTTAAGAGAATCATCAAAAACATATCTAAAAACTTAAGAAATTCTCACAGTTTTTTTCACCTTCTTTTGCCTTCAACATCCCTGCTTGTCCATTTCCACTTTTTTGTTATATGCACATTAACAAACTTCAAGCTGCTCAACATTGTTATTCAGGAGTTGATGTAACTTACACTATAGGGAGCTAGACCTTTTCAGTAAGCTTTAATAGGCTATAGACTTTAGTAACATCAGCTATGTAATGTATATTTCCTCCTGTGAAGCTCATTCCTGCATGAAATCAGCAAAGTCTTTGCTGGGTTTACATTATGGAGATGTGGGGGTTTTTTTCCACTACAGCACTGTATGAAGATTTTTGGAATACTTAAGAGTAATTTTACTCTTAAGGAAAAAAAACAAAGAGAAAGAACAAATATTGACAGTCTGCTAGAACTCAAGTATTCTAAAGAGAATGAGCAGTAGATCTACAGTGGGCTCTTTTACAGTTCAAAACACCTTAAAAAAGCCAGAAAAGTGACCTGTTTCTCAAAGCCTAACTGCGCTTCAGGGCAACTATTAGACTGCCGAGCATGCTTTGACATGATCCAGGAGGAGAGTGGTCTGACCCCAAACTGATGTTCCTGAAGTCTTAGATGTGTAAATAAAAGCTATTTTTTTGGTAGCTTGTTTCTGTGCCATAAGGAGCACGCTGCCCCATAGACTTATCCCGTATGCTGTCCTGGAGCAATCCCGTAGCTCCCTCCTTTCTTCATCTGTCTGCTCTGTTATGTTCAATGTCCTCCTTTTTCATCAAATCTTTATTCTGCCTTACTTTTCAACTTTGCAAAAGAGGATTTCTGACTGTACTTAGGTTGCCTGCTTAAGCACAGGCCAGCGAGCAGTTTAAAACCTGGCCCTGGTCTGAGCAACTCTGCATTTCCACACCACGATCAACAGAGTATCTAGTTTCTCTGTACAGTCCAGCCACAATGGAAGCAGCCCAAGGTTAGATATTTTTAGTAGTCCATCAGCACTTGCTGGATAAAACTTCATGTCTCAAGGACTTCCAACAATATTGTCCATGTGATGTTGCCTGTCATGTTTTCCAAGAGCGAATGTGAAAATTGGGTCATTTGCAGGACAACTGACTTGCACACACCTTCCTCCTCCAGTAAAGTAAATAACTCTCTACCTGAGTGCTTATGGACTTAATTTGGTTTTCAAAGTTTTCTGGATCATTTCTCTGGAGGATGTTACATTGTATACTAAGCCTCTATCATTAACAATAACTGCTTCGTAGTCCCCTAGCCTGTAGTTCTGGTATTTATATTTTTTCATTAAAATCCAGGAGCAGACTTTTTTTGAGTGGGGATTAATCTGTGATCAAGTATGAACATCAAATGAACTGAATTGAACTGAACATGAACTGAAATGCCTTATTTTACAAGCTCTAGAAAGCAGTTCTAAGCCTTATCACCTGGAATCGCCAGACTGAGTAACATGTTAAGTTACTATATACTTCATTGCACTAAATTGCTATCCAAGTTACTATAAAGAGTGGTAAATTTAACTCCTGTTGCTCAGTAACATTGCTTTGATTTCTGCTTTCTACCTTCATTGTGACAAGCAGAATGATTAAGATGATTAAGCAAAATGATTAAGGTGAAGCTCCAGGAATTAGATCCAGTAATCTGATTAATGGTCTTATAGATCAATTACACTTCTATTTTCACAGAACAAACTTAAAATAGTATAGCACGGTATTAAAATACCTTGTATTTTACTAATTTAGCATGTTATCTAACACGAACTAATTCACAAATAATTCTGTATGTCTATAACTGCTGTTTGGGAATACTCTTTATGTTTTCCTCCTGTTAGAGAAACTTACAATTACCCTGAAAAAAACAACACTTTTTCACTTATATTGTATGATTAATTTTTTTTTTTCACTTTCTTGGACTCATTTCAAACTTGTCTTTCTTAAGAAACAAAAGAAACTGTTGCAAGCAGTTTTAATTCCCATTCCCATTTAATTCCCCTCAATTTCCAGAGGAAATTGCATGAGCAATGCAGTGTCCCAAGAAAACTGCATAAACCAAAGATAGAAATACAATGAGAGAAGCATGACATAATTAAAAACTCTATTTGTTTTCTTTATCTTTCTTTCTTTTTTAAATCAAAGAAACAGTTGTCCTGGGCATACATCACTCACAATTAAAAACAGCTGGAAAGTGTTGTTAGAAAAAAAAGTGTTTTGTTCTCTTAAGTCAGTACACAAGCCCTTAGAAGCTTTTCCTGCTAAGTTATGTGCTGCTTCAATGATCACAACACTCATGAAGCCCAGAATGACGTTTTCTAATTTTGTGTGTGTGGTCATTACAATTTCAGCTAATAATCTATGTGAAAAGCAGAAATGAATTCTTACTTTGCCAAGTTGGTGAGCCCAGACAGACTTTCAGCATCAATTTTGCTGATTTTGTTGCCATCAAGGTGAAGTTCAGTGAGGGATGGGGGAAGGCCTGAAAGAGAAAACACCATCAAATTACTTTTTATAAAATGGGATGATCTTTTTGTAAAGGACTTGTGTTACCCTGAGGCTCTTTTACAGTAACAAGAAGATTTTTACTAGACATGGCCAAGGACAATTCATTGAATGAAACAAGGAACTTTCACAATCAGGGAAACTGAAAACAGCTAGTAACAATTTTTTTTTGGTATAAAATAAGACCAAGCTCATAGAACAGTTAATTCTTAAAAAAAACCTAAATGACATTCTTCTCAGATATGAATTCTAGCATTCATTATTATGTAAATGGGACATATATAATAGTGTAAGAGAAAGAGCCTTCATTTTATCCAAGCTATGCACATACATAAATCTACAGAAATTTGGCACCTAGATATTTTAAGATAACAGCAGCAGAAAATGATATTATAAAGATGAGGTAAAATAACTTTAATGTTAGGTAGGGCACATACTAGTTTGCAAATTCTGTTTATCAGGAAAAAAAAAATGGAACCAAATACTTTGACTATCTGAGGCCCCTCAAAGGAACATCCAGGAAGAAAGAAATAACAACTAGTATTAACTTTCAAAAACTTTTCAGCTATTTCAAAACTATCTTCTGGCAAAAGTATGAATATATTCAATATAATTTCCTCTGGATTGGAACCATTCTGGTTTGTTTTATTTTGTCCGTTTTGGTTTGTTTGTTGTTTTGTTTTGTTTTGTTTTTTTAATAGGTTATATTGATTTTGTTCTTATTTTGTAGCAATTTGCAATGAAGTACTTTTAAAAATATCAAAAGTTTCTGTTTCATATAAGAATAGTATTTTTGGCTTCAAACCCACAGACTTGTGGAGGGCTGATTTTATGCTTGTAGAACTTCAGTTAATTCTACATGAGTTTACAGAATCACAGAATCACATGAGGTCAGAAGGGACCTCTGGAGATCATCTAGTCCAAGCCCCCTGCCAAAGCAGGTTCACCTAGAGCAGGCTGGGCAGGAACGCATCCAGGCAGGTTTTGAATGTCTCCAGAGAAGGAGACTCCACCACCTCTCTGGGCAGCCTATTCCAGTGCTCTGCCACCCTCAAAGTAAAGTTCACATCTGTACAATGTTGATCGGGCTCACAAAATAGGGTTGGAGGATAAAAACATTCTTCCTCTTTGTATTTCAGCTATGATATAAGAAAAACAAAATAATATAAAATGGCTTGGTTTTGCCAGTGCACCTCTTGTGGAGCTCCTCATAACAGAAAAACAAAATTTTCCAAACCTATAAAAGATAACAGACCAAAAAATGAGGTAGTCAAGTAGTGGCTACTCTAAAGACTGACTCAAAAGGCTTCCATAATATATTTTTTTTCCAACTGACATAAAGGCACTATATTATACCTGTGCAAATCTCTGAAATATTCATTGAATTTCTTACCTTTTGGGATGCTAGTAATGTTGGTGTCTGCAATACGGATGTAGGAGAGCCTCTTCATCCCCTGAAAAGCTCCATTTTCAATGCCTGAACTCTTGATTGGATTGGTGCCTAGTTCTGCCAACAAAACATGGTCGTGAGCTGTGCTGTAATGTAGGTACCTATATTCTTCAGGTCAAAGCTAATTTGGAGCAATTGTACAATTTATTGGAACATTTCTTGGCTTTCTACATAAAATCACTGATTAAACTTAAAACATCTTGAAAAAACACTAAGCTGATTTTGTTATAATTTCTCATGCTCATACCTAAGACAATCACTTGATTCAGTCCGTTAAAGACAGCTTTCCTCAACTTGGAGATTTCGTTCTCATGAGCTCGTATCTCCTGAAGAGACTTTGGCATGTTTTCTGGGAGTTCCTTCAGGTTGTTCTTGGACAGGTAAAGTCTTTCCAGTTTCTTCAGAGGAGCAAAAGCTAATGGGCTTATTTTGCTGATTTTGTTGTTAACAAGGATCAATGCCTGTGGGATAATAATGAAGAAGATCTTAGGTAACTGCTAGAGAAATTACTTTAAGGAATGTAACATCAAAAAATTATTATTCTTTTCTAGCATCTTTTGATCTCTTTGATGGTCAATCTAATGAGCTGAAGAAAATGCCATGCAGTACTAAAACAGATTAGGAACTTCTGAAAGCAGGGAAAGATAAACAAGGCCTACCTTACACATACAAGTACTATTTCATTGCTAAGGTATATGCAGCTTCTGTTAATGTACATAATTTATATCCAAGAATAATTACAACCCTTCCACTTAAAAACTGTGAAGAATAAGTCATTCACATAAACTCCACATTATCAGTTTTATTTGCTTTTTTAAATCTGGTTTCATTTATTCTAAGGATATTTTTACACCTTACCCATCACCACACAGCCATGCTAACCAGTTTTTCCTGAACTGACTCAATACAGTGAAGACACAGCCTAGCTTAATAAAAATATGTATATCATCACCTTTCAGCTGTTAGTCTTATAGGCTGCACTTATTAGATTTTTGTCTGATAATAAGCTCATTTTTGCAGAGATATAAGCTATTTTTTTTTTGGTAAGTATAACTTGGTATGAAAGGGGAACAATTTGAAGCACCATACTCTAAGTCCTGCAGTGAGGGATCACGGACCATATTCATTCTGCTTACTATGTAGGTGCCTAATCTAGTTCTCATAGTTGTGATATCTAGACTCAGGGTAACTGTAGGCAAATTAGCTCTCTATATTGTCAGGAGAGAAAGGCCTCCATAAAAACTCTGTTGCCTGTTATAGGTGGTCTCTGTATTTCTCTGAAATTTTTCATTGTTGCTATCTCTCTTTTTGATTAACTAACCATGACATAAAAAGGGAGAAGTCCCATTACTGCAGGAACAAAAATGCAGCTAATGGAAAGGATTTCACAGATGATACATATGAGAATTAATCTTATCATTTCGTGTGTTTCCTATCTACTCATCAGACTTACAGTGCTGTGTGTTTGTGCAGGGAACTAGGTAGAATGGGCTGTATCAATACCTATTTATATTAATTACTAGAAAATAGCTATAGAACATCTTTGTTCACTAACTCCCATGCTATCTTCAGAAACAGGAGACAACAGATGCTGCTAAACCCTAATTTTTATATTTCATATACTATAGTTAACATTCAGTGTATTTTAATACACTTTTAATATTTTCAGAATTACATTTTAGCCTATTTCTTGGAGAAAAACTGAGTATTCAGCTCTTTCCACAATCAGTTCAGTATTAAAATAGTGCCGAGAAGTGTATAGCATCTGTGACAGCACCTCTCTATCATGAAAACTGAGAAAGAGGTGAGAAGATAGTTAAAAATGGTATTGGATGTGTGTTTTTTCCCTAATGGACTCCTCTTGCAGATTGTCCTGAGCAAAGTAAGCAGTGTGTTCTGTATGTGGTTTCACTGAGTACGCATAAAGCTGAGCATATCTGGTTTTAATTTTGCATGCTAGCTAGCAATAACACATTTGCAAGAGGAGGTAGAAAAGGTCACTCACAGTTCAGCAGAGTATTTCCCTAACAATAAGCCTCTCCCAAAATAAATATATTGGTCAGTGGAAGTCATGGCCCCAACTCTTCCATTTGAGCATGAGCTATAAGAACTGCCATGAGAACACATGGGGTATACACAGGGTGTGGTTTACTGAGTCATCATTGCCAGAATTTTGATACAGATGTAGATTCTGTCCATAGTGTAATACAGCTGCCTGCACAACATCAGGACATGGGAAAAAAATCCAGTTATTATGAGGGGTGCAGCTTGAATTATGCAGATGAGTCTCTTTCATTGTATTTATCATAATAACTCAATAACTGGATGTCCTACTGCTAATTAATTTTTTTTTAATTTTTCCTTTCTAAATTTTACCATGGATTTCTTTTCCACAGATCTCTAAGTCAACATTCAATGAGTTTAGACTTATCTTGTCAGCACTTGACATTTTTATCCTACATCCTGCTTTGTGCTGCTTGGTCATTTATCTTGGTCTGCCTTATCTTTTTTTTTTTTCCATTTTTTTTGGATTTTTTTAAACTTTGTTGCCTTTTTGATAAAAAATGTTGGGGCTATGATATCACAGCTGATGATCTGATGTGAAGTATTTCTTGCTGGAAATAGACAGATATACATTCAGCTAGGCACTGCAATGTAAATATTCTCTGAGTAGCTGATGTTAAGAGGATTGTTATAGCTCTTCAGAGCAGAACTGATAGTCCTGAGCAAAACCAGAAATTATCCAGGTATCTAGAATTAATCTGTTCTGCTTTGCCAATGCTTTCTCCTGAATATTACCACGCTATCTTGGGGAAACACACAAAACTCTTGTTTTATTCAAATCTTCAGAAGTCTCTCACTTAGAAATGATGGTATCTATCAAAGGTAGGCCTAAAAATACTGATTTCACAGTGGGAAGGTATCATAAGCCTGTAGTTTTCAACGTTTTTTGTAAGCGGGTATCATTTCCCACTTACACCCCACTCTGCAAGTCCCTGTTTCTAGTATTCTAAACCTGGACTATTTTTCCACACTGTTGTGCAGCTGTAAAGAAGAAAAAAAACAAACTTGCACACCAGAATTTGCAAGAAAAGTTTTACTATCTCCCAGAGCAACAGCAAATGATGAGGATAACACACCAGCACAGCACCTGGCAAGCCATACGCCTGGGTTCCTTTCCCACTTCACAATAACTCTATTATATGCAAGACTTAAAGAATGAAGTTATTAGCCTCAGAGCACTGCTGTTTACTTTCCTCAGAATGTGCCCCGTATGGTTTGCATGTAACAAAAGTTAAAACAAAACAAAAATAAAATTAAAAACTCAGGGGGATTTAGAGGTCAGTGAAAACAGGAACTAGAGGAGAAAAACCTACGGAAAACATCTGCAGGCAGTGTTATTGAGGAAGGGATGTTAGGCAAAAAACATGCCACATGGACTAACTATCCTCAATAAAGCCCAGATGGCATGATGGGGCATTATATTCACCTTGTCAAAGGACATATAAAAATCTTGTACAGGGAGTACTTGGAGGGGGAAATAAGGGTCAGCCTGAAAGTGCTGGAGTCCCTTGGCTACAAATGGCACTTGAGATGCTGCTAGTATGAAATGATTTGGCAGATTGAAGAAACGTGTCAGCCTAGAACAGAGTCACAGGAATTGGTACTTTTATTCAAAAATCTATCTTCGTCCACATTTCCATTTTTGGTGGAGAAAAAGATATTTCTTTTAAAAGAAATGTACCCCCAAACAAAAAAAAAATAAAAATTGAAGCATATCACCAATTTCCAACACAAAAGGTTGAGCCCACCAATGCACAGCTTTCAGCATTACTTGGTATGGGTGCTAAGATATTTAGCCATTGGTAAGAAAAGAGGCAAGAAAGAAAGGGAAAACGAAGAGGCCCAAATACATCAAGTATTAGTCAGTACCAGCAATTCAAGAGGTGCACAGAGAAGAAAAAAAAACAACCATTGCTCCAAAGGTGCCTTATTTTTTACTGAAACACCTCTGATATTAGTGTAGTAAGAAAAAAAAAATAAAAATCACCATATGACAGGAATAGATGTTGGCTCAGTTGAAGTCAGTGGGAGTCTGGCCATTTAGCTCCCTCTGGCTTGCTTTCTACCTCAAATATTTATTCCCAAAACAAAAAGGAGGATTCACAATTCAGGAAAATTTTGGAACACTTGTTGGCAGGCTTTTGTCAAAATACACCCTGACAAACCGCAGAGGGAGTGTGTGGCAATCATGTAGGAACTAGCATAGGGTTGTTCTTCTTGGGGTTACCAAAACTTAAAATTTTTACCCCTCTGGGTGGGGAGCAGGGAATTATATTTTTTTGGTGTAACTTCATTATGTGAGAATTTTAGGGGATTGTTCTGAGGGGTTTTCATCCCTGCTTCTGTTCTTCTTAGCTTAGAATAGGTTGAAGGGAGAGCCTTGCCAAAATGAAAAGTGAACTGTAAAACGATCAGCAAATTGTTATCAGACCTAATACAGGGTGATACATCTGTTTTGCCAGCTGGGGATGGTACTCTTACCTAACATCAAATCTTTAATGATGCATGTGTCCTTCAGGGCTTAAACTGAAAAGTCAATCTGCTGACCCAATGGAATTTCTTTAATTTCCTGGGTTATGTATTACATTATTACCTGTTTTTTATTACACTTCTGCTAGGAATGGTAATGCCTGAAGAACTGTAAGCTCAGGAGTCAGGCTTCCAAATAAAAATAATAATAAATTTGGCTTTTTTTGCTTGCCTTATGGTTTTAGTTGTTAAGTCATACTTATAACCTGGACATATATTCCAGCTTTTCTGCCAAATTATTAGGAGTGGATGCACACTTAGGAAAAAGAAAAAAACAAAGAACACCAAAAATATAAAACAGAAATTTACTTCCTTCTCTAACTGTGTTATACCAGGAGACAGAATTCTACAAAATAAGCATTCATTTTTAAATTCATTTAAAAAGTCATAAACATTGGTAAACTTGAAGGCACCAAGAGCCCCTGAATCCAAGGAGGTCTCTGAACAGAATTCCAGATGTTATGTCTCCTGAAGGCCCCCTGATCTATAGTTAAGGCAGGAAAAAGGTAAAGGCATAGAAAACCATGATGGTGCAATTATTCTTATTTGTTGTTATTGAAAGTCTTTGGTAGGGTTTAGTAGTAACCCTGCGAAACCCAGGATCAAGTGGACAAATAGAAAGGCAAGGAAAAAGGGATGACAGAAACAAGAGGGAAGAGATGAATGAACTGTGAGGGAAGGAGATGGCAAGGCATTGAAACAACAGCCCGTCAGTATAAATGAAAGACGACTGTGGAAAGCTGTTTGATCATATCCACAGCACCTTGTTGAATAATCTCACAAAGCCAAGAAGCCTGCTGCAGATCTAGTTCGCATGAGTTTGAGCTCTCACTGATAAGTATTGTGTAACATGACTTGCACAGATGACCAGGGAAGAGCTGGCTCTACATTTTGCTGCTCCAACAAAAAATAATCCTAATGCTCTAGACTTCTACAGAATCTTTCAGCCCTGTCTTTGTCTAATGAGGCAAGCATTTTGGTCATTCATTTTATCATAATTTACTTGTGTATTTTATTGTTGTACTCTGTAGAATTTCCTTTTCCATTAGCTTAGTATGCTGAATTCTCTCCAGAATTTTAAGGACCTCAAAGTATTTTATTCTGTTGTTTTCTTCACATGAAAAGATCTTTACCCTCTGCACATTAAAAAATTTTTGCATGTGTGTTGTGTGTTGCACTTCGCTTGTTTCAGTGGAAAATTTCATTATGAATAGCACAATGCAAAGGAGAGTCTGAGGAAATGAGAGATCTCTAAGGGAGTGCTGCATTTCAGAAAGATTAACTTTTTTTCTTCTCAGAATATTTGTTAGAAACCTACAGCTGCACCAAGTGGAAACAAGACTTTTAAAAAATGGTATTTCTCTGTCCTGTTAAGAACGTCTGACATTGACGATAGTGGGAACTGAGTACAGAGGTAGAAACTGGACAGAGATATCTGTCTTTGGTTTTTTACAGTATGGTGGTGGCTACTGATTCTTCATTCAGTGATTTGCAGAGCATTATATTTACTTAACCTCTCTTTTAACTATGGCTGGGAAAAAGGAACTGAAGCTGTAAGGAGTCAACAGAAGACTGTGTTCTTTCATTAATATTGTTTGATCTGTTAGGAACTTTTCTGTATCCCTGTAAGACGTTCTTAGACTTTTTTCAGTTAATCTGAGGTCTTTCCATCCACAGGGAGCCTTCTTTTGATTAAAAAAAAACAAAAAAAGGAAAAAAAGGAAAAAAAAAAGAAAAAAAGGAGTGCATGAAACTTCTAATGCAATACATCATTTTTCCACTTGATATTACTACAAAGAGTGTTCCAGTTTATTTGCCTGTACATTTAGTGTTGATAATCCCTTAGTGTGGATAAGATCATAACCTTAAGTCCCAAGTTTAAATCTTTAATCTCTTTTGCACAGGTCTTTTCTTTCAGTATAACTAAAACTGGTTTTAGCACTGTTGTATGCACAATCATGTCTTTGCATAGTTCTGCCAGCTTAAATTAAGCAATGTTCCATTTGATTTCAGGCCAATAGTGCATTTGTCTTCTTTTGCTGTACTAACACTGTGCCATTGAAAAATTCCTGTTGGAAAAGCATGCAGTCACTATTCTGTTGTTTGTGCTGTTCATATAGTGATCTAATACACAGTAGTTTCTTTTACCTCTTTTTCCAAGTGCCCGGCTTTATGCTGGTTTGCTTTGGCTTTGCTACACAGCATGCAACTCCATGTGCTGTTTTTGTACACTCCTCCTTCACTCTGCATGAGGGCTTACTCATGTAGTATTTTGGATTCTTTACTGTGTCCATGGGGTCAAAGTACTGTACTCTATCCAGAAGTGTCAGTCTGCCTGGAAAATTCTGACAGTTTCATAGAAGATTTTTTTCCTGGCTTTTCCAACAGCACGTCACTGATTGTTTTGCCACAGGTCTAAATCATAAGCAAGTTTTTTTACATAATATCAGACAGTTTTGTGAAAACACAAAACTCAGTCCTCGGCCCTAAAAAAAGACTGTCTTGAATTTTTTCCCTATTTTCCCAAGTCCTCTGGTAAAAAAAAATATATCTTATCTTTCATTTTTAAATAGTGTGAGGTCTTACTGAGTTTTTATAGTGCAACGTTAGCCACTTTTTCCTGGACAAATTTAAAACTATAAAAATATCAAGTGCACCAAAACTGTCGACTCTGCTGCTTTCTGGCAGGCATCTATTATTTGCAGATAAATATTCCCTTAGTTGCATCCTTTTTTAATTGCTTGCCATATTTCCACAGCTGCAAATTTTAGTGTCTCTTTTAACTACTCAGGAAAATTTTCTGATACAAAGAATATTTTTTTTAACTACAAATTACTACCTTTTAATTTCTTTTTCACTCAGAGCATAAGTAGCTGAAGTAGTTGTGCTGAAAAAGAAGCCATGTTCAAGTTATAGGTAGACCCTTTCTTTTCTTCTTACTTCATCTGGTTTTCAGTAAAACTTGAACTTTAGGTTCAACCCAACTTGTTCATGAAAACCTCTTTTAAAACTATTACATTTGGAGTTGGTGATGTCTATAGAAATTTGGGAGAAATTTAAAAGGAATATTCAAAAGGAATAAACCGAATACATTGTTCATTTTTTTCAGGATGTATGAAATTGGATTTTAAGCAATTTTTCCCTTAAGCAATTAATTCATGCAAGAGTTTAACTTCAGTTGTTGATAATTTTAGATTTTGAAACAATAATAGTAATTATTTATGTAAATCTTGCTGTTTTGGTAGAGTATAAGAAGGGTTAGTAAAGTCCAAGAAGTTGAGAATCTTTTAAACATCACACCATCAAGTATAACACTAACACAAGCCATTTTTACCAGGGAATATGATTAAAAAGCACATACATTTTTTTTATATATGTATATCACATATATCTCCTTAAAACAAAAGCGGCAATGGTGCTCTGTCAACAACAAAGCTTTTGAGCTATGTTTATCTAAAACAATATTCTCCTTTACTATTCTATTCTGTAGAATATTTAATTGCAAGTTTGGGAATGGGAATCACTCCCAGATATTACACAAGAATAAGAATGATGCCCGCTGAGAGTAAAGATGGTGCCTAGTTACATAAATGTACTGCATGAATAAATTATTATTTTGGGGAGGAGATGAGAGGATAGTTTTTTGTTCTTGAGTAAATCCAGGAAAACTGTATTGTTTTGAAAGTAATTTGTTAAAAGGGATCTTACTATTGCTGCTCTTCTGTATGATTTCCACTAGCCCTTAATCATGTACTGGTTACCTCTGGGAGTAAGACAAACAAATGATTTCTTCCCTGAAGAGTTACCTGTTTAATTCACTATTAAATTATATCTATTTCAATAAAAGAAAGAAAATAAATCTGTAGAGTTAACCTCAATGAGATAACATAGTTCACAACAGCTTAAGTCACAGCAGGATGTATAACAGAGACCTGCACTGAGTGCCAAGTGTGCAGAAGCCCCTGAGGTCAGTGCTTTTTATCTGCAATACCATGCTTTCACTCATTTCATGCAGTGTCATGAAGAAGGATTGCGAAAAGATTAATTTCACTGACAGTACTTTTCTCCTTTTGAGGACCTTGCAGATGATTTTCATTGAAACTACAGGACTTCACTCCAAGGTGAAAGAAAACCAGAAAAATTGAGGCAGGAATTCGGGTATCCAATCAGTTCAGCAGCCAAGCAGAGGAATTAAAAAAAAATAAATTCTGGGGCACAAGTCATCCCATTCTGAAAGCAAGTCAGATGAAATCTGATGTAGAAATATCTCCTTCTCTTTGTTGACTATAGAGGTTATCTATGTAATTAGCTCAAGTATAGACATCTATGCTAAAATTAGATAACATGAACTTCTTCATGATTTACTCATACAGGTCCCTCCACTATGCACATCCTGGCATTGTGCTATTCCTAGAATTTTTTAAAAAATTTTCTTCTTGATGTTGCATTAAAACAAAAATTTAAGAGGTAATTTGGAACTAATTAAGGAAATAAATGTTTATAGGACTTTTTTCCAACTATGAGTAGCTGAATGCAGATTCTTGTTTTAAAGAGTGCTTGTTTGAGTGATGGCATTGGCATCATGAACCAATAAAAAGTGGGAGTTGGCTTCTTAGTTGTGAATGAAAACAATAGTATAGAAAGAGGCTGTGAAGAGCCAGAAAAGAAAAGCCAAGTAGTTTCTATCGGTTATAATCAAAAAGAATCACATGGAATAATACACAGAATAATTTGAGTTGGTGAAAGGCTAGAAAAATAATATTTCAGAAATATGCCTGACTTGGGGTATTACTTTCAAAGGCAGAGAAGTAATAGCCTTTTTCTGATCTGGAAAGAAAGAGATATTTCAAAAAACTTTACTATGAGGTATGAATTTTATGTTGATGAAAAGTATAGAAATAAGGGAGAAGCATGTCAGACACAGAAACAAAAATTTGGAAACTGATGAAGGCAGTTGTCTGATGGAAACTTGGAAAAGAAGAGGTGAACCAGAAAAAAGGGCAGTCACAGAAACCAGGGAAGGAAAATATTTTCAGCAAAGATGAAAACAGACAGCAGTGTTGGAAGAGACCAGCAGGTAAAGGAGGATGAGGATGGAGTTTTGCTAGGAGAAGATTATTGCAAAAACACAATTTCATGGTAGTGCAGGGGGCAGAAGATGGATGTGAAAAGATTCTTGAACTAAAATTAGTACAGAAAAACTGCTGACAAACATTGTATATTCAAAAACCTGTGAGCTTAGAGGTGGGAGGGGAAGGAATACAGTAATAAGTGAGTGAGGTGGCAGGGTTGAGATGGATCTGCTTTTTAAATAGAAATAACCAAGTCACTCTGCCAAAGGGACTGAAAGCACAAATAAATAGGTGAGAGAAGTTATGATGGAGATCAGGAGACTAAATGGACAGGAGATAGGTATGAAGAGCTGAAAAGAGATGAGAAACTTCTGTGGTATGAGAAGAGAGTTTGCAGGAAAGGAATGGGAAAGGAAATAAATACCCTGGGCTGGTGGAGGAAGATCAGAGAGTATTTCATCAGTTTTCCTTAAAAACCTGAGTACCACGCCAAAACCACAATTTCTCCCCATTTTTTTGGCAAATGCTTGTTCATTTATATACTTACATGAAGATTCTTCAAGTTCTTGAAATCTCCTTCTTTAATTTCAGTGATTTTGTTGTTCTGTAAATCCAGTAGAGTTGTGTCAGGAGGAAGATCTTTTGGCACTTTTTCCAAACCTAGGGACAGTGAAAAAAAAAAATTGGCTTTGAAAGAAACTTTAAATAGGGGTCAGTACTTTTCATAGCAGCATTTACCTTTCAGTAAACACCATTTCTAGAATTCATTTCCTGAAGAAGCTTATGAAGACTTATCTGAAAGTACTGCTGTCTCCAGCCAGTCAAAGGGAGTTTTGCTATGTCAAATCAAAATTTATTTAGTCACATTTCCATTATGCCCCTTTCTGAGAATATATCTGAGTTATACCTTGAAGCAAAGGATTGAGTTTGGGAAAAATATTTCTAACGTTTAATTCCACTGAATTGTGTGAATAAAAATTGCTTTCAGAAAGAGGTATGGTATTTATTAATTTCACTGTGTGTTAGCTTTTATGGACAGAGAACATTTCCTGTTATTTAAAAGGTAGTGGGCTTTTTTGAAAGAAGTAGGATAGTTAATTATAATCATTTCCAGAAAAAATACTGTTTGTTTCACAGTAACTGAAAGTTTGACAGTAAAGTCCACCTTAAAAAAAACAACAATCCAGCTCCCCCCTTTTCTTTCATCTGAAACTATGTCCAAGTTTTCTGGAGAACAAATCTCTTGGTTTCCCTACAACTGCCAAAAGAACATCAGACAGCTTAAATTAAAGACTCTCTTTGGGACTATTTTCTGAATAGCTGATATGTAAGTCCGATGAAGTCATGGAAATGAAATTATTTAGTGTTAAATAACACTTGCTTTACCCAGCTTTCCTTTCATACTGTGACTTGGAATAGAGCAAATCTTTTATAGTCGTTCTGATTTACCACAAAATTAAAATGTTCTTTTCTAACTAGTCTTTCTTTTTTTTTTTTAACAGAATGTGAAATGCTAAGTGAATGGTTGGTAGGAAAAATTTATAGACAATAATAAAGTCTCTATATGGGCATCTAAGAGAAGTGGACTTCTCTGGATAGAACAGTCTTTTTACCAGTAAAATTCTAACAGATATTTCTGAAGCTATATTTGGACTCTCCTGGGAAAGATCTCATTACAGGTATCGCCAGTGTCTCCTCAGTATGATGATGGACTGCATGACATTGTTCTCAAGTGAAAGATATATACCTATATATACTAACTTTTTAAACCTATGTATTTTAATCTTAAGCATGGCACTGCAAACACAGTGAGATATGCCTGCCCAGAGATAATATATGCTTTGGCCACAAAGTTGGTGGAGTCTCCATGCTTGGAGATATTAAAAAGTTGACTTGAATCAGTCCTAAGCAACCTGATCTGTCTGACCTTAATTTAGCTGGGGGGTGTACTAGATGATCTCAAGAGGTGACCTTTAAACTCAACCATTCTGTAATTCTGTGATGTTTAACATTCATCACAAATGTGTTTTCACACCTGGAATGCAGGTTTCTCTGTCAAATTCCAATGTTAAGCATATCCCCTTCTCTTTCAATCCTTTATAGAACATACATATGTAGAGTAAAAAAATGGGCTGCTTTTATTTGGAAGGATTATGGCAAATGATGAAAAGAAGTATATGTTTGGTACTATATTTAATCCTTTTAACCCACATAAAGAGCACTATCCTATAGTTACTGCTATAAAACTTTACCATAAATTCTAGAGAGGCCACAGTGATGTGTACTGGATCTTTTCATTACAATTAGTGACACATTAAGAATTCATTATAGATTTGGCCATATTCTTAAAAATATCTGCATGCAGATGAGGCCTCCAATTCATCTTTAGGTGTCTGGTCTGAATCTTCCACAGTGTTGAGCATCTCACAGATCCCACTGATGTCTGTTACAGCTGTTTGATGCTTAGCAAATTCTGGAAACAAGATTGGCTTTTTAGTTATCTACATATGGGTGCAGGAAATCTAAACTTTTGAAAAATCTTTGTTTCTTTTAATCTTACTTTTGAATTCATAATATTAGCCTGTATAGAACACTCTATTGTCCTACCACTACAAAAGTTTTGTTTCTGAACTTAAAAAACATCCTACCTACTCTTTCAAATTTATTTTCCCACCTATAAATTCTCTAACATTAGCTAAAAATTTATTAAAATATTTGGATCTGATATTTATTAAAACAGAGTATAATATAGATTAACCTGTCTGAGTTTTAATCCAATCCAAAAGTTTTTAAAATCATCTAGCCTGGGATTAATCAGCAAAAGCTTCTACCATACATAAAATGACAAGAGCCAAAGCTCACATCTCATCCTGTTTACCTTGCTGATATTCAGTGCATGAATATATAATATAAATTAAGATTCTACATATTACTAAAATAATCTTTCCTCATTCAGGCATGGACTTCATTTTTACTGAAGGCTGTTGCAAAACCCTCATTACTTTTAGAACTGTAGGACTACAGTTCCAAATATATAACAATGTGATACCGTATAATTTGTATGTTAGTTGCCTTTGGACAGTTTCTGTCCGCAGCGGACAGGAATGATGTCAGCAACTAAAAACTCTCTCCCAAAAAGCACTACTTTTTCAAGATCATAATTTTGTTATAAGGAGTTCTTACAGTCTAGCAGCTTTTATATATTTTTCACATATAAATACAAAAATAAGGTTTAATTATTTGTATTCAAAGTAATATTGCTATGTTCTTCTTGTCAGTATATTTATACTAGTAGGCTGGTAACTGTAAATAAGTGCTTATGGCAGAAACTAAGGCACATGAGAGCTGTACAGCTGTTCCTTTGTGTGATGCTCTTGGAACATGCTTTGTAAGAACACTTGGATTGCCACTGAAGAGGTAATTTTCCAGAGACTAAACTTCAAACTAAATTTCCAACTGTACATTTCAAGCTTCATATATCAGCTTCTAAAAGCTCAAGTGTTATCCCTGAATAAGGTAGAACTGATATTTTCTCAGACCAATGAAGTTAAACTTTAAATGTTTCATATTATAATGATGAGACAAATTTAACAATCAAATATACACTTGTGAAAAGTGATTTATAAAATCTTCCTTTCTTGTACTATAAACTAGAAGGACGTACAATACAATAATTAGTTTTGCACACAAAGGATAAAATCTCCATCCCTTAAAGTGTTAAACTTGTTTTATTACCTATCTCATGTATATTCTTTTATGCCTTTCCTGAAGCTGTTTTTAAAAATGTTTCACAAAACAGCTGTATAAATTTTATTTGAATATTTTTTCTTGCCTTGTCTGAGTTTTGGAGAGCAAAGCATAGAGGAGTACAGGATGCACTCCAGGTCCTTGGAGAGACATTGCATTACCATTAAGCATATTAGTACATTCTCCAGCTGAAAGTTAAAACTGGAGCTCTCCAGTGGAGGAAGAACTTATAAATGGGTGGATCTGGACACTGCCTTGTAAAATCAGCAGCTAAATAATTCAGGACTAAACCTGAATGTTTAAGGTGTGGACTGGATCCAAGTGTTTCACCACTTGTCACATCTACATTGACTTCAAATCTGTGCTTCAGCTCCGTATAGGTAGATGTGTCTCCAGGTAGATAGACGTAGGCAGAGCATTGGTGTAGTGCAAACTAGCCCCTGTGCTGGAGATTCCCTGCCGAGAGAGCAAACCTTCAAACCTTTCTGGTCAGGTCAATAGAACAGCCAGTTCAGGTGAATGGCGGAGCCTGAACTAACACAACAGCATGACAGAATTTGAACTGAGTCGAGAAAATTGTAATCCCACTAGACATAGAAATGACTCTTGGCTCCTGGGATAGAATTACTATTTCCAAGGAGGATTTTTTTGATTCCTCTGTCTGGAAGACTGAGAAGTTTAGAGCGAAATTGTGGGTTGTCCTCACTACTTATTTCTGAGGAGCTCAAGTGATGCTCATATACTTCTGAAGCCATGTTGTACAGTACGGCTGCATGTCTACCTTCAAGTGCCTGCAGTGAAATTTATGTAATACCAACTGAAAGGGGGACTGGTGTTGGAAAATGTCAATTGACTCAACTCTCAAACTTTTTAAGAACAGTTTACACAAGTATTCCAGCTCTTGGCTGTGATTTTTTTTAATATATTAAAGCTTGTTTCTTAAAAAGCCATATGAAAATCACTCATAGCAGTATGATTTTTTATGTGAATAATCAGTGCTACACAGTTTGGAATTCAGTTCCTGGAAATATTTCAAGCCCCTGGTTCCTAAGATTAACTTATAACTGATTAAAGGTTTAGATTCTTCTGCCTGTCCCACTGTATGTGAAATTGAAGATACATATGTATTTATTTTTGTTGAATCAAACTAAGTTGTTATTTAAGTTGGTAAATACTTTTTTAAAACTTCTACTTATTCACAAATAAGTAGAAATGGTGTAGCTCCACCCTTCCAAAATCCTTGCTTACACTGAAATTAAGAGCCTAAAGATTCTGGAAATATAAGGAATTTAATAAACCCATTCATGTATCCTTAGTCATAAAGACCATTACGATTTGCATTTAAGTATTTCTTTCAGAGAAGTCATGACTTCTTTACAGAAGCTGAACAGCCATCAGTTCCTGCAGCACAGGTAAGATTTGTATTATTTTCTGCAAACTTCTGTAAGTAGAAATTTTCTTCTGTTCTACCTTATCAGCCTATAGCACTCAACTATTCCCATCAGTGTGCATGTATGTATGTAAAAATGCACACATATGAAAATACATAAAGAACAGAATATACAATAGAACTACAAAATGGAAACAAAAAAAAAGTGTGTAAACTTGAAATATTTCCTGTTGTTAGGAACAGCTGAACTGTTATTATCCTTGGCAGAAGTTTTCCTAACTTTTTCTTACACTAGTTGCTACACCACAGAAGCAGGAGCACCGAAAGGCTCATCTACAGTCACCTGGAAGATGTTTGGTGGGGAGAGGTTAACAGGACCAGGAATCCCTCCTTAGTGAGAGGATGGAGGAGAAAGTAACTTTGCAGAAATCAGGCTTGTCTCTGTGGGATCCTATCCATGTAGGGTGTAGATTTTTTTAAAAATTTCTTAAGGAAATTACAGTGTCTGGCCGTTTAACTGTGATTGCCTCAACCCCTAGAGAGGACAGAAGTCTGATGGATCTGGAGATTTTATGAGACAAGAAATTGGGCAGAGAAGAGCCAAGGCCAGTACAATTCAGTCATTACTCTGTCTCCGAGAGAGCAGCAATCAGTGGCTAGTCATCTCCTGTGTAGCACTGCACCAGCCCAACTAGCATGTGCTGCCATTTAGCCAGCCAAACAGGTGTATAAGGTGTAGCAAGGATTTGGGAAGAGTGTGAGGACTAAGGGAGGTTAGGGTTTTTGGTATACAAGACAGGCTTTATTCCTTTTGCAGCTGAGGATAAAAAAATGGAAAAAAAAAAAAGTGTGTAAACTTGAAATATTTCCTGTTGTTAGGAACAGCTGAACCTGCTCAGCTACAGGAGCTGTGTTCAAGCAGACATGGAATTGTTGAATCCACAAAGGAGAAGGGTGGCTTTTGAACCCTCCTCGCTAGGAAGGGGTTTCAGTCCACTGCTCCAGTTTCTCAGAAGTGAGAGCCACAAGTTAGTCTGCAACTTGGCACGGAGCCATGTTTCTGCTGAAGCTGTACGACTATGCAGAAAAGGAATGTAAGATTTATGGGGCCAGCGAGGGAGACTAAGCAAATGGGAGTCTGAGTCTGTAGCCCAGAGATGAGGACACTTCCCTAAGAATTGCATCCTTGCAACACTGAGACCACATAGTCAAAATAACAAATATGTAAACAGTGCCAATTATAAACAACTTTAACAACGCAACAGAGCTTGTGGTTTGATTTTTTTTTTTGTTTCGTTTGGGGTATTTTGGGTTTTTTTTCTCCACTTATCTGTTTTACAACAAGGAGGGATGGGGCTTATTCCTCTGAATACACCTTCCCTTCCCCAGCTGCAGAGAAGGGGCCAAAAGGCAGAGACATCTGAACACTGTAGCTCAGATACATGTGTTATTACATTGCAACACTCACGATTATTATCACAGGGGCCATAAAATGGGGCTCTTTTCAAGACTCCTTCAGTTTCCACAAACAGCTGCTGCCAGCTGAGGAATTTGGGCTGAGCTACATGTAATTCCCAACCGTGATCATCAGCGGCTGCTCTCCCAGCGGAGGCAGCCTCTCCAGCAGCTGCCTTTGCTGCCTGTGCAGGCTGCTGTGGGCTCCCCCTTGCTCCCAGTCCAGCTCTGCCACATCCCACTGACAGGCAGCAACCTCCTCGGGGGGTGAATGCCCTTGGTAGTGCCCTGAGTGGACTCTGGGTGAATGAGGCAAATGGCAAGTTTACAGGGTCAGGATAGTTGGTCATGGAAAATAACAGGAGTCAAGGACTGCTTTCTGGAAGAGTGGCGAGTTGCTTAACACGGCTTTGAATGCTTTGACTTAGAAAAGTTCACTGAAGCTTTCCCAGGCTATGTACTTCAGTATTTACTGGAAATTTGTTCTCTATTGTGTGAGATTTGCAAAAATGAGTAATTTCATTATTTGTGTCCTATCATCCATAAAATAAGAAACAATTGTCTCCTTTACAGAGAAGTATCTACATCCTTCTTCTCTCTCCCATTTTCAAAGTAAAAGTTTGTTCTCTACCTTCCTCTTGCTTGCTATGAAATCAACACCAATATTTTTTAAAAGCCTGAAAAATTAAAGAATTCTTTATCTCAAGGGATTTTTCTAAGAGCTAAAAAAAAAGCAGTGCCCATTGAAATGTATAAGACTCTTAAAAGACGTCTCTTTAAAGGTTATCCACAACCATTTTTCAGACTTGTTTTTTGTTCCATTAAGATCTATTTTGGACTTATTTTTATCACAGATTTTTATTTTTGTATACCTCTGACCCTTCCTGTAGGAAAAAAACAAGAAACTGAACTCCACCCCCTGCTGAGGTGGCCTCTCAGGAAGGTAGACCTACTGACATGTTACTACACTGGGGTTTTTCCCAAACATTTGCAACATTGCTTTCCAGAACAGTGAGGAACACAGGAAAATAGACACGAATTCACATGTTATAATCAAATGCACAATTCTCTATTCTGATAGTACTAAGAATTATAAAGGCCCTAGCAAAGGTTTGAAAATTAGTGCATTGCTATAACTGTTTTTTTCCATTTCCACCCACTCTGTGTAGTGAACACATATTTCAAAGTATAACGGATATTGCAAGCTACAGATGTTATGAATTATTTTTCAGTGCTAGTCACATTTTTAGTACAGATAGATTCAGCCTCCTGGCTCCAAAAGCTAATATCTAAGAGTAATGATATATTCTTGAAACTAAAAAGCAAGCAACTACCATTTCTGTGTTCTTTCTTACTGACTTAATTTCAAAGATCTGGAAGGTATATGCCTTCTCAAGAAGCACAGAAGTATTTTAGAAAGGCAGAAAAATTTTCTGAAATAATCGTGAGACTTCAGGGACTAAAACATTAAGGAAAAAATTTAAATATGAGTTTTCTGAACTCCTCAAATGGCCAGCTTTACATTTCCCACTGTCGTGGTTACAGACATAAAACATCCCATCGGAGAACAGCAAATGTCATGTATGATTCATGCGATCTGCCAGCACCATGTGCATAATGGCTTTAGTTAAAGTGGATGCAATGCAGATGTACTATCTATGAGCACTCATGCATTAAGGTGAAACATTTATTTCTTAAGAGTATTTACAGTAGTCAGAAAAGACCATTTCAATGGCTCAGAAAAGTGAGCACTATCTAACAAATTACATTTTGAATTATCCTTTGGAGTAATATAATTTGAAGTTTGCCTGGTTTGTAGTTTAAGCAGCAGGCAACAGATAGCAATTTAAGGGTAGCTCCCTCAATCTTTACTTTGGGATTTACCAGAATTAGCACTAACATAATGGAGTAGCCATAAAGAGTCATTCGGGGGGTGGATCTT
Organism: Limosa lapponica baueri; assembly: GCA_002844005.1. NCBI lineage: Eukaryota > Metazoa > Chordata > Aves > Charadriiformes > Scolopacidae > Limosa > Limosa lapponica. The sequence continues at coordinate 1,260,645 of KZ505700.1, forward strand.
CTCTGGTTTCAAATAAACCTACCCCTTCCTGTTCTGACCACATGGTCATTGAACAGCCCTAGTTTTATTATGACCTGAGGGCAAGATATGTTCCTGGTTATTTCGGGTACTTCTAAACATAACATGGCCATTTTCCATAAATGTTGTAGGATTGTTTTCAACCTACTTTCATGCAAGCAAACAATAGAAGGAGTCGCTGTGACTGTCTGGATATAGTGAATAACATTTAAATAAATGTTGAGAGAGGATTTCCTGACCAAATCCAGGAGTCTGCAGATCTGCTAGTTTCCTCTTTCTACTAGATGATGTTGTATATATCCTTGTAACTCTTAGATATTTTAGCTTTGTTACTTTTTTATTTTGTTAGTTATTTAGTGACCTTCCCCAGGTCAGCTATCACTGTAACAGTGATCTCCTTCATTACAGAGGATGTAAACTCTCTGCCATAGAGAGAGAATAAAGAAGAGAAAATAAATTTTGCCCCCTAACCCTGAAAATAGTATTTTTTTTTATTGAATTATTATCTAAAGTTCCTCCTGTATCTGAAACGTTCTGTACATCCCCTTTTCTAAACATTTCTCTTATAGCTTCCCTTAAAAAAGCATGATTTTCCCTTCCATGTTCACACTATCCCTTCTTTTCTTGAAAGAGTTCCTATTGTGTCTGTCTTCACACCCTGGTCTTCTTCCATTGGCTTTCTCCTCTTTCATTTTTATTGTAGTATCTGCTCAGTATCTAGTATCTGCCTTTTTTCTTTTCTGGGTTGCTGCTAATATACAAACTTTATTAGTACCATTCACTTTTCTTTTTGCATTCTTACCTCGCAGCGGTAAAGAATTAGTACAATCTTCCCAATCTGAAGGTGTGGAAATCAAAGCTAAAGACCTAACTGAACTTATGGAAAGAAATGGCATCAGAGCTGAATGATAACATAGCTTTTAATCCTGTTTGTCTAACTCACTCACTTCTTTGCTCCTACACCTCTTAGACAGATATGCAGCAATGAGTTTGCACCATTAAAAACACTCTTCTTCCATGTCACCCTAAAATATGGATTAATTGAGAGCCTGTTTAGTCTCTGAGGCCTGCACTGGAGTAGTAGAAGGGAAAACTTGCATTTCAGCATAGAAACTAAGGTCATCCAGGGCTTTCACATTTTAGATAGTGCAGGAGGTACAGGCAGAAACTGGTTCTGGGATGACCTATTGCACATTTCAAATTTCATCATCTTATCTGATGATGTGCTACAGAACCAGACTGTAACCCCATTTACACTTGCGCATGTTTTAAATGTTTTATTATTTCTGTAAATAATCTGTCCATTTGTTGTTTTTCAATTAAATCTAAATTTGCTTTGAGATTTGGTGGGCAGAAAAGGTTTCTTTTTTTCACTGCTTTTTTAAATATGAGTATTTATTGCATTCCTTTTCTCATTGAAATTAAAACTGCAAGCATCCTCTCCTTAATAGATTTTTATAGCAACTCAAAGCACTCCAAATAGAACTCAGGAAACAAACACAAAAAAGGTAATGGATGCTCTCCTGGGTGCCCTCTTGCTTAAAAGTATGCATGCAGAGAACAAACAAATTCTTTAAATACTGCTTTTCACCTTTTTAATTCCCTATTGACTGACTAGGAAGGCTGCAGTAGAGTTGCCTATACAGCAAATGTAACCCTGCTGACAACAGGGTCACTTGTACAGAGCTGTTTGAGTCCCATAATTGGTCCCATAAGTTGAAAATTACAACTCAATCCCCCCACAGCTCAAAAAATTCCCCATGCAGGCATAGTCCCTGGTGTTAAGGACCCTTTGTGTCTCTCTTTGCTCCCAGAGAAGCCAATTTATTGTCTTTAATACACAGGGAGGAGACCTAGGAATTTGGGTTCTAGGTGAAGCAAAATACAGACCAGTGCATCCAAAGTTGATAAGGAAGGGACACTCTCAAATCTGTGTTAGAGAGAGGTGTTTTGAAAATCTGCTTAAAACTAGAATCTATTCTAAGTACCATGGCAACTGGACTCTGCAAGCAGAGTTTTCCTGAGTAGCTGTGGTCTGGTATTGGCGGTTCCTCTCTGTTATCATTAATGACCCCACACAGAACCTAGGTCTCCCTGTTGGCAGTGGATTCTCAGTGAATATTGGGAAGGAGCCTTTGGACTCTTTAGCTCTTCCTAAGACTTGGCCAGGAACCTTTCACAGTTCAATAGCACAGGCTTTATGTTGTGAAAACATGGATAGTTTTTTAAATAATACACATACTATAGATGTCCATAACACTAGTAGGTGCCAGCAGTAGTTATTTAGTATGTTTTAAGCACTGTAATCACCTGCTATGACATAATAATTGACTCACATTTTACTAGCTATCTATCAGCGAATTATTTGTGCATTGAGAAATTTTAGAAATAAACCCTCGTCACAGTGCAAACCAGAAAACAGTCACTTCTTGTATCACCTGGACTTGGCAGTTAGGATTTCCTTTCCTGCCACTAGGCTTTCTTAAACGGCATTTCCTAGGCTGAAGCAAGCAAACAAATCAAAGAAAAAAAAAAAAGAAAAAAATAGAAAGAAAACTCACAGAGCTGGTAACTGTTACCTTGGACTAAGCAGCTAGTAAAGAAGGGATTTATTTAGAGAGGTTTAATTTTCACCTAGAATCATGTTTATCAACTGGAACTGGAACATCAGCAATTCAGGTTGCAATGCAGCACAGCCTGTCTTTTACTTTTACACTGGTGAAAGCTAAGACTTTTTGTTAATATAAAGCAGCCTACATCCAGGCCAATACATTTTTTTTCTTGACAACTTTTCAAGAGTGTTTTGTAATTATTGGGTTCTTGACTTAATAATTTTTCAGGATGTACTGAGTAGAGGGCTTTAATTGATGCTTTCTTTAACTTCCAAGGCATCCCAAAAATTGTATCTAAGCAGAATATATACAAAAATTTTAATAATCCATGGCAAATTTATTACAAAATAGTGCTGGTAAACCAAGTTTATTTTTCCCATGCTTTAATTTTATCACACATAACTTCATTAATCTGAAAGTAAGTCATATAGCCTCCAGTGATCATTGAGGTGCTGTGTTGGCAGTTTAATTTTCCAAGAATCCTTTCTGTCACTAATATCCACCTCAGACAAGGATGAACTACCCCATGGGGTGGCTGCCTGACTCTCCCCATGGCTGTGAAAGGAGCCCAGATGACTCTTAGATAGCTAACATCACCTGAGGTCACTCCTATGTCATGGATAATACTTGTAATACTTCATATAGATCCTCCAGTCTGATCTCCATCACGTTAGAGTAATGCAGTTCAGCCGGTTAGCACGTGGAAAGCCTGATGACTTGTGTTTAATTACAGTGTTACTTATATTTGGCTAAATAATGTTGTCCAAAAAGGCATTTATTCTTTAGTTTTAAGGCCATGGTATTGTGACACAGAGTCTACTCTCAGTATAAGTGACAATATACTTTCCCAGATTTCATGGTTCCATTCTTAATATTTTTGTTAAATGATCCAGTTCCATGGAGTCACGGGATTTCATGAGGGTCTCAGCTTTTATCAAACATAAAAGGAATAAGTCTCTATTCCTTAGATTTAGAAGGAAAAAATGCATGAAATATGCAATAACTTGTCCTAAAGGCTCAGCAATTACAATGTAAATTAACAAAGTCTTTTTTCTTTAAAAATTACATTTGTTAATGTCTAGCTATTTAAGGATCCATGCTTTCTTTTATTACACCTTTAGAAACCTGTAAGATTTTGAGCTAAAGGTATAGCTTTAAAAATTATGTTTTTGAAAGATTGGTAAACATTCAAGTAATGGCAGGGATTCTAAAACTAAGTACACAATAGTAAGCAATCCTATCTGTTTTCTTGAACTCATATAATGACTGAGACTGATCACCGATGAGGTATGCATTATTTTTCTTCAAAAAATATTTTATGTTGACAACAGAAGTTCAAATCACACTATATCCCAAAGGAGCTAATTTCCTTTATAATGAGAGAAGAGGTTCACAAATGGAGTCATGATCCAAAAATGGGTGTTCACATGTTTCTGGAAGATTTCATACAGTGAGATAAATCATCTTTTGTCACCAATTAAATTAGCTGTTGTCACGTTACCACGGTTCAAGTGTTGAAGAACCATCAGTTAATAGTTTAGACATGGTATGTGTTCAGATAAACTGCCGCATGTTACCGGATCCCTGGAATAATGTTTTACATATCTGTGAGCTTTTCACCCACTGATCTCAAAGTGCTTTTCAAACACACACTCCAACACTCATGCTGAGCTTTAATATACCCTTCTTTACTTTACAGCTGGAGAAACCCTGCATTTCTGAGCTGTGAGTAAAATTCCAATTTAAGCTGTAATACTGCTTGAACTTTGATTACTGACATTCATCTCTCGCACACTTTTTGGAGACCACAAAACCACCATGGATGCTCAAGGCAAGAGTGCGGGAGGGACTACGTCCCCTACATCCCCTACGTCCTGTGAAGTCTCCAAGGAAGGTGATCTCATTGCATCAAGCAGAACGCAGACACTGCTCACTTTGGAAGGGGCTGACAGACTTATCTGAAGGTGAAATAAAGCTCTGACCGCCACCTCTGAACAAGCTTATGGAGCATTTTGCATCCACTGCAGGATTGAGCACTCACACATGCGTCCTCCTACCTACCAGGGCACTCTGGGAAGAACCTTTTCCTGAGACTCCCTTTGGGAGGATGAGACTTTAAATGGAAACGTTAATCCTTGCTAGGGCTTTTACGAGGCATGTTTGCCTGGCCAACTGACAGCATGTCTTCCCTGTATTTATTACTTTAGAACATGAAAACCTGCCTCTGACCAGCTATATCAGCTACTCCCCACCTGTAATATATGCTAATAAGGAAGATGTTTGTGATTTCTGTGGAAAGTCTGGCTATAGCAGGGCAATGCCTTATGCTGAGGCATGATTAAAAAGTGAACCTGTGGCTCCCTTTTAGCAACAGGAGGCAGATTCAGAAAAGGCAGCGCTTTTATAAAGATATCACAGTGGCCTTCCTTGATGAGATACTTGAGCCTGCTGCACAAAGGTAATACATCTCATATAAGGTAGGCACGTGGGGCTCTGCTCTTGATCTGTCAGTAACCGCAGCTCAGAAAGAATTCTTCTCTGGGGTGTGAGAAGTTGGTGTTCTCCTTCCTGCTAACTCAGCTCTTGGCTTGGAGGCAAAATAAATTAATTTGGAGGTATGTGCTTAGGAAGATGTGACTGAAGCTTAAAAGTACAGGAATGCAAAAATTCAGCTGACAAGAGTGTAATTGGACCACTGTGCATTTTTTTTTCACTGTTTTTATTGAATTTGGATTATTTTTTTATTATTATTCCCATCCAGTGATCATGAGACAAGGGACAAACCTGATCTCTGGACCCTGGATGTGATAGTTCTCATGTGATTTATTCACATAACTCTATGTCAGATAGTTGGCTTTTCCTTATGAAACAAGAGTTTACAAATAGCAAATGCCCCTTTGGTTAAAAAAAAGAAGCATGCTGAAGAAGAGGAGACCTCTCGATAAGTAGCCCACATTAGGGTCCTCCTACTGCCTTGCTCTGACATGTCCTCTGCACCCGGGGCCTCATTGCTGCAAAGAGCCCTCCTGCCATGCCAGAGACTGAGTGGAAGGAAGGATCCTGATCCAGATTTCAACTTTTCTTTGTGGGACTTAATTTAGTAAGCTCTTAATATATCCCTGGGAGGACTCTTGTTACTGCCTGCAGTTTTTCTTCAATTAGTGCCCATGGGACTAGATGACTAAATTTGATAATGTGAGGGGAGGGAGGTAGCTAATTTGGTTGGGTCAGAAAAGCCCGGAGCTGAAGGGTGAGGCGGGCCAGGAGACATGGTTTGCAGGGAGGTAGAACTGTCATTTCTGGTTTCATGGCTCCTGCCGGCACATTGCCTTCCTGATCACTGTGTCCTAAACACCCTTCATCCCACAGCCCAGGAGCATGGTTGGTCATCCTGGCAGGACCTCCACAGTTTGCAACAAAATTTTGAGCCCTTGGAGCCAGCTCCCAGCTTTCCTCAGGTCAGTAGGTAAATCTGACCTTGTCTGAATATGAGTGACACAGAAACAGATTCAAGGCTAGAAGAGAGGAGAGCAGAGGGCAGATTTGCCTGTGAGCAGGCAGCACACAGAGCTGTCCTGTCCCTGCCCACAGGGGCAGCCATCGGGCCTGCACCCTGGTGAGCCTCCCACTTGGGCCATGACCCAGCAGGGGCTGTTGTAGCCACATCTGACAGGGATGGACTTAATGCCAAGGCTGAGGATCTCAGAATGATTATTACCTCCTTGAGCTCTGCCAGGGAAATATTATTTATTTTTCAGGACTGCTTATTTTAAGCCCAGGGAGATCTCTTTTCCTTCATGCCCAGAGGCTGGATGTTCTCAGCTTAGCCGCTCCAAAAACACAATCTTTTCATTGCAGTATCTGCAGCATGTGGGTTTAAACCAAGCTCAAAATATATCTTTCTTATCACCCCTCTCAAAATTATCTGGGAAACAGATAACAGGATACAGACCTGGGTCCTTAATTGCTGTTTTTCTGAGTCTCCTTGCCAGTATAGGACCCTATTAACCCAGAAGCATCTGTAGGGAGTGGACTGTAGTGCAACCCTTTGGAAACCATGTATGTGAAGGAGAGCTGAAGGAACATGGGAGCAAGTATAGCAACAAAGGGTCCCTGTGTGAATATCTCTACTTTTTTACCAAGTGAAAGCTCCTTACATTCTGCAGAATTGAAGCAGACTGGGGACAAGTTCCCAAAATAACAAATTCCATCGGCATTAGCCAGTGTAACAACAATAAAACCTAAGATCTTCGTGGCATGTGGAGCAACCTCCTCTCCACTCCCCACCCCACGTTTGCTACTATCTGGCATCTAAATGATAAAAAAAAGAAAAGACCTTTCAACAGGGACAGTACTGTGAAAACTTTGTGAATGCATGGCTACGTTAGTCCATGCTCATTTGTGCAACTTGGCTTGCATTATTCACTGGGTCTTTGCCAAACGTATCTGTTGCGTAATTATATGGCTTGCTTTAATAAATTCACAGAAGTTTCTAGGGATGTAACTAATGTTTCCCCCTCCTTTTTGTAATTATACAACACCCACCACAATGAGACCCACGTCCTAATTGGTGAATATATGCCATGGTTTACAGCAATTTTCAAGCCAATGCTATAACATCGGAAAATAGAAACACCCAGCTATACATTTAAACAGCTGAGAAAAGATTTTTTAAAAAATTAACTCTATAAAATCATAAGAGAAGTTATTTGTCCATCCACTGAATAAATTGCCTAATTTCCTTGTGAGCAAAACCAGCTTTAATTGATTTTCTGCACTGTGCACTGACTTAGACTGAATAATACTGGCTTAAGCCAAGAGCAATCTCACTGAAGTCAACTTCATTACTTGAGATTTCTGCATGGGGAAGTCAAATACAGTGGTGGCAGGCATGGCTTCACATCTTGCTGGTCCGATTGTGCAGACAAGCCCTTGTAAGTAAGGGAGTAAGGGCATTTTGTGAGAAAGTTTCTCATGGTTTCAGCTTTAACAGTGTCTAAGAAGGATATTGAATGAGGAGCTCCAAAATGTGTTCATTGTTTTGGAGTGTTTCCAAGCTCTTTCCTCCAAATGACTGACTGGTTCCAGCATATATGAATCAGGTTTGGTTATTCCACGCTCATGTATTCCAATGGAAATGGGATGATTTTTATGTTGAGGTACGAGACAGTACGATTAAGAGTGTTGGAGCTTGGACCATGCAATTTAGAACTTTTTAAAATGTTTCCATCCCCACATCTGACCTCACTGAATTTATTTAACAAATTTATTTAACATACATTTGAAGGAATAGCCTTGAAAAGTTATTCTCTCTGCAGCAGAAACCTGTGGTCTTTCAAAGAACAAATGAAATGTACATACAGAAAACCTACATTAAAAAAATCAAACATTCTTCATGGTTACAAATGTCCACCTTGTCAGGGCTTTATGACCTACTTCATATAGTACATTCTAGTTAACAGTAGCTGTAGCATATTTGTTTGACAAAACCCCAGTTACAAAGTGACAGTGCATAGCAGCATCACCATCTCAGCTGCTGTGGCAGCTGAGGCAACCTGTGGCAAGAATGTAAGTATATAATCTATGAAGACACTCTTGGGCTTACCTAGGTCAGAGCACTGCACCACGCGGAGATGGCACTGGCAGCGGAAGGGGCACACTGGTCCAAATCCAGATATGACAGGATCATCCGTTGGAGGCATATCAGCCGACCCTTCATCCTCCAGCATAAAGTCAAAGAGGCCCTGCTGGTGGAATGGCTTGGCCAAGCATGCTGGCAGCAGTAGGACGAAGAGAAGAGCCAGCCTCATGGCTTAGTTCATCTACTCCGGGCAGAACCTAGGGATTAATTAGGAGATTTACAACAAAAGTAGCAGTTTCCCATAGTTGCACAGTTCCTGCTGAAGGAGGTCCTGCATATCCACCAATTGCATAACTGTTCCTTTCAATAAATGAAAACTGAATTGTGAAAATAGGACAGTTATATGATAGGAGTCTGGTAAGTGCTTGTCAATAGGCTGCCTTTTTTTTTTTTTAGAGAGCAGTTTAAAGGCAACTGTAAACACATCTGCTTGCAGATTTAGAGTAATATTTATTAGGAACAGGCAGCACTGTCAACTTTGTTATGCAAAACAGTCAAAACAATAGGCCACATTTTCCATGTGTCTGTTTTCTGCCAACGTAACATTCTATTTGATTTCATTAGCATTTGTTTCATAGCAATGGGTTTGTCTCCTGGGGACAAACCTGAGGTTCCCAAACTCACTGTAATGCAGTATTTCATGTCTTCAGAAATATTTTTTTAAAGTGCCAGTTTGCTGTGTGTTTTAAATTATAGCCTAGTAAAACTGACTGAGAAAGAGTGGGATCTAGTGATGGGGTAGAGAGAGAGGGGAAGATCTTTAGTTGTTTAAATGAGCTATACTTCTTTCCTAGTTTAAACAGCACAATAAAATGCAATACAATGTTGTGTTATATTGGATTCTCTTGGCTTGCTTTCCAGATTTTTGGCTATGGGATTTTATGATATAAACAATGCACCCTGAAAATCTTCTGCCTCGCACTGCATAAGCATTGGAATTGATGCTTGTAGTATTGTCAGCACATTTTCTAATGGGCCTTCGGGGCCTCATTTTGCAGATTTTCATGTTCAGGAGCAACTTTACACAAGTATGTATTGCCATAGATATTAACAAGGAAAACTGCTTAAATACGTGTTCTTGGGACCTAGGCCTAAATGCATTCCAACACACTGTACGTTGTGCTACCTGTGTTGTTGTCCGCTAAGGAGAAATCACAAAACATCTGTTTACCTTTTTTTTATTAAGGCTGTATAGATCAGCTAATTTGCTGAAAATTATTCTCTTTTACTTTTTGTTTTATATAAGGAAGCTTATCTTTTACAAACTTTTGTGGGTCTAAAAACTGCCCACAAAAAAAATATGAAGAAAGCTGCCTTCAAGTTGCTAACTTGTCATTTTCTTAAAATGGATGGCATAGTCTTGAATACAGTGTTGCTCTTTGTAATGAAACCAAAAAAGTTTCATTTGCTTCTTCAGGTCAATAACTTCTGAAATGCCTTTTCTGGGCACTAGTTTTGATTAATTTTTTTCTAGCAGAAATTATCTAACAGTTAGGGGCGTGGTATAGCATTTCTCAGCTCCATATTGACTAATGGAAAGATAAAAAAATGGGGAAGAGACAGAGGAGGAGGACTGCCTCCCTCTCTACATTGACATATGGAACCTACCAGGTAGATGACTAACATGGTCAGCTGATGTTAGGAGAAACTGGTACAGTGAGGCCTCTCTTTCTAGAATAACACAACCAGGTACTCTAACAGGAGTGGTTAGTAAAAAAAAAAAGAAAGCTAAATAAAAAACACAGGCCTGGAATTAGACACAATTTATATTGTGCCTGGGTTCAATTTTCTTTATGAATTTCTACCTACAGATGCCAATATGCAATCCTGCAGAAACCTTTAGGGCTCATTCTTAAGACGATAAGTTCACCTTATAAAATATGCTAGTGTCATATAAAATATGACACATGGAGTAAAGCACCGTTTCTGTTGCCTCTTTAAGAGACATAGCTGGTTTCTTAGTTGGACCTGAAAGCATTTTCTTTTCCTGGTGCAGACATATTACCTACTGCATGCACTGAGGGGTTTAGCAGATGCCAATGTCAACTAGAGGGTCAGAGCACTTTAACATGTCTTACTAGTCCAACTCATTGCTCTGCAAACTCATGCCATGTAGCCGGGGCAGGCTGTGTCCCCATGTGGGCCATCCTCCTGAGCTCTCTCCTGCTCTGGCCCCCCACCAACACTGGGGCTGGGTCCCTTCCCCAGTAACATCCCCAGGATGCACACAGAGTACACATGGACAAGTAAGGATGTCACAGCAAAGTGGTGTTAATACATGGTGGTGAGTTCTTAACACAGTTTAAACTAAAAAAATTTTTTGCAATAACCATTATTACATATGAATTATTGTAATACGACAATGTAATTTATTAATAGTCTGAAACAGGAAGACAAATTTGCTATATCATCACCATCCATCGTAATAAGCTGCCTTGTGAAAATGATCAATAAAACATTACCCCAGTACAAATTATTTTTCAGAATGTACATTAACATTAATAAACATTGGGAATGCTGCACAACAAACCTGGCACAGCACTGGAAATCAGTACTTTTTAAAGAGTTTCCCCAGCTCTTTTCTTTGTATTCATATATTTTTAAAATATTTAAAAATATTTAAAACTGCTTGTATTCCCCCCCAGGCTTACTGCTGAAGCACAGTCCATCCCAAGAATTCACAATCAGGATCTTATCCTGGAGTTAAATTACTACCTCTCAAAAAACCCCCAAAGCAATACAAAGGCACTTTGGAAGTGTCTTCACACTTTACTTCTTGTTCATTAATATTGATGACTTCACTTTTCTCAGTTAAACCCTGTAGTAGGCCTTTTCCTTTGGTCTCTGTTTTGTCAAAACTATAATGAAATCAGTAAGAGATGTGTATAAAGGAAAACTGTAGAACAAAGGATATCAAGGATCTAATCTGAGGACACAGCAGAGAAAATAGCACACACAAGCTACATGTTAATCAGGAAATAAGAATAGATACGTGTCCGCATATCTTTATTCGTATATGTATTTGTACTGCAGGCACACACATCTGTTCCTATTGTTTGCACGTGTAAATGAACATAAACAGTTCAAAAAAAATATATACAAAACTGTACTAGTAAGAAATGTTTACATTTCACTTAACAAAAAAATAGAGAGGGGAAAAAAATCTGAATTCTTAAAGGTCTGTGAAACAATATTTACGTCTGCAGGACAGAACTGTTTAAATTTGCTTTAATTATGTGTTTACAATGAGGAAGACTTTTCCACAAACAGAGGAAACTATACCATAGACTTGGCCGCATTTCAGTTTAAAATACCACTGGAAATGTGCTTCATCAGTTCACGTCACCACTGTATTGGTGGTCTTCTGTCAGTTTACCTTATTATTGAGCTTTAAATATTAGTTCACTTACTGTCAGAAATCTCTCAAAATGCCACAAAAGACACATTAAACAATATGTACAATTTAAAAAAAAAAAAAATCCCCTACATGTTTTACCCATTTTGTATAATAAAGTCTAGATGTGCAAACGCAGGAGTTGGAAGTTTTAAAGAGATTCAAACTCTGTTAAAAGGAGTTTAAACTCCAGGAATTTTCTTTTCTACTATTTCATTCATAGGAACCTTCTTTAAATGGGAGTCCCTTGTTTGTACACTGTAACATAGCACATTCTAACATTACAAAGGCACACACTGAACCCGTTTAACTGACTATTACCTATTTTTTTCTCTGAAATTGAAATTATATTCATTAATGTTTGGAATATATATGAAGAAATTTGAATGAAAAAGAAATCACAGAGTGTAGTTTAAAACAGAAATGTAAGAACTCATGCATTTTTTACACTCACTCCATCACCGATTCTAAACACTGGATTGCTAACAGAGAATATACTGCTGCAAAAGTTTACAGTAAGGAAAAAGAAAGGACTATAGCCATGCTTATACAAATCAAAACAAGAGACAGAACAGTCAAATAAACACTAGGAAATCTGCACAGTCCTTGAGAATGCATTCTTATGTTCACAAGAAACAAAAGTGCTGGATACAAAACTTAACATTGCTAGACATTTAGTAGGATTTTTTCCCTGCTTCTCTTAAAATTCAACTAGTTCTTGCCGTAGACTTGCCTGAAGTTTTATTAGTGCCGCATAGTTCAGGAGAATTACTGAAAACCGTACCTTTTAATCCAGGGATTTGCAACAGGAGCTCTCAAAGCTGAGATGTAATTAAACTAAATATTCAACCCAGGCAAGAGGCTTTGCAGGTGTGGAAAGGAGGAGGGGGTAAGTTCAGCTCAGTGACTGTCACTTGGTGGAAAACCCTCCTGCTTCTATTCCATAGCACAGTTAAAAAATAAGGTTTCTCTCAATGAACACAATCCAGGCTGACACCCACATTAGATCATATGGTAATGATATGTCTCCTGTATTGTAGCCAGAAACTTTATCAGCTCTTTTGCTTTCTTTTCCTCCTTTTGCTTTTTCATTTGCTTTTATTTCTTTTTTATATGTTTAGAATCCCAAACTACTTGTACACTGTAAGACAGATGCTTAGCTGTAATTCTTCTTAGTTACTTTATTTATGTCCCTACAACATATATTTAGGAAAGTTTTCTTGGTTTTAACTATGTTTTCTTTTCTGACTCCATACTGAGAAAAATTTTTGGCTGCTCCTCTTGTTTATAGTATTTGTAATTCAAGGAAATGATATAAAATTAATCTTGGAGTTAGTCAAAGTGGAGATTTATATCAGAAAAGAAGGGTAGCTTTAGGTAAAACTATTTAAACAGATATCAACCTGCCTTTGCTTATGCTGTAATCACTGTCAAACCAAGCAGTATGTAGTGTAATATACTATTATCCTGTCTAATAATAGAGTTTTTATGTATTTCTTCAAACTACAGCATGTTTTTGGTATATATGAAAATCATGTTTTCATTAGTAGAACAATTCTAACACTTGTGGTTAGAACTGCTTTATATAAACTTTGCTTTTTTTTACTGCTTTCTCACCAGGACAGCAAAGCAGAGGGGAAAATAGATTTAACTGTTTTTTGGGGGTGGGTGGGGTTTTTTTGATTTTTTTTTTAAGAGACTGTGGAGATTTTTTAAAGCATGAAAGGAAAAATGTATCTGACTCATTGTTCAGAGTTAGATTTTATTTTAGTAATTTCTGTTTTGATGCAAATATCAGTGGAAGCTAAACTGCAGTTTCTCTATTTCTGTGCAATTTTAAAAGTCTAACAAACTGAAAGGAGAGCAAATACAATAATTATTATTTATTTAGTAATCCAAACACATTGTGAACATGTGTAGCTTCCCTGTGCTGTTAGCTGCCCTATCTAAATACTAGAGGCTTGTGTCTCTGTGTTTTGACTTGTATCCTTTTATTTTTGCCCCTAGGCTAAGACCAGGTGCAAATCTGGAATTAAAGCCTGTAAAATGTGTAATGATATTTAAAAAAAGTCTGAATTTTTAGAAACACAATAAACTCTTGAAATTTTAGCTATTCTCTTCATTTAATTTCAAGAAGAGCCATTAAAACAGCTCTTATAATTGTTCTTCTTTGGTGGAAGAAAACATGGTAGAATAATTAACTGTTAATTTTGGTCAGCGTAGCACAAAGGTGTAATCAGACATCTTACATTACAGCTTCTTTATATAGTTCACTCTAAAAGTTAAGGATCGTTCATTCACCCTTAGTCCTTGAATTAACTTCTTTCTCCTGTCTCTCCACTGGATTCAAGACTGCTAATGATTTCTGTTGTGACATTTTTCTACATATGATTAGTGGTGTTCCAAGCTTTCATACTTACAACAAAGCCTTATCTTTGTCTAGAAGTGTCTCCATGAGGCTTGCTGAAATCTTGGCTGCATCTTAGTAATGTCAGTTATTTGAACCTTGGTCACCAGCTGCATCTGGTGTTTAAAAACATTTCAAAGCAAGATTTGATGCGGAACAGGTCAGGGTGAACTTCTTGTCAGTTTGCTTCACAAAACCCATTCGTATCCTTTCCCAATAAAATTGTAATACATTTGTTCTGATATCTGTTGTGGGGTTGAAAGGTGTTATAATTTAATAGCTTAGTCATCTCTTCAGAGGAACAGGAGGGGATGGACAGCCACCTCTCCTTTTTTGTCTTAGGCATTAGGGAGAGTCAAAAAAAAAATGAAGATCAAGGTGGGAACAGGTGGAGAACAGGGTGCCTGCTGGGTAGACTGGGGGCTCCCAGTCTACCTGCAGAGGAACTGCTGCCCATAGAAGGAGAAATTTCCTACTTTTTCTGTAAAAAAGTCCATCCCAAGAAGCTCAAAGCGGGAAAAGATGTTACCGCCTTTAGGAATTATGAAAACACTTATGCTGCCTGTTGATACGCAGGGGTGGAAGGGGTATGTGTTCAGCATCCAAGCCCTCCTGAAATGTAAAGTGGAGTATATGGAGGACTGAGGAACTGAATGGGAGAGGTCTTATGACATTGAATATTGGTGCAGTACCCTACTAATTGTTTTCAGTTATTTGTGTGCATTTATGGGAATGTGGGATACATTCCAATATAAGTGTTCCTTTAACCCCACTCTTTGACCCCTGCTATGTCACTCAGAAGATAAACAACTTTTTAAAAAATACCACATAAACAATATTAAGTCATTATGTAATTTTAAGGCCCATGACCATACACAGGGCCTAATATCAATAAACTCTCCTTCTCAGTCTGGCCTACTTTGACTACAGCAAAATCAATATTAAAAAATCATTATTAGAACAATCTTGGTTTTGATATGATTTTATTACTCCAATTTAACAAACTTATAGGGCTACATCCTGCTCCAAATACTGATTCCCAGAAAGTTACAGGCAACTGCATGTTAATGTTATTTATATAACTGTCTTTTTATTAAATTTTGATGGATAGCATCTGCTTCATTTGCTCACAGCTTATTTTGTGGACCTTTCAAAGGACAGTGGTGGGAGAGAAGACCGGAAGCCTGCCTGCTGTTGACTTCTCTGCCTGGGTCCAGTGGAAGTCTCTGCAGGAAGGAGATGAGCAGCTTCCCTGCAAGGAGCAAACATACCCTGGAGGAAGAGCTCCTGGAGCGCAGGGTTGGGCTGGGAGAGAGGCACGTCCAGCGGGCACCCAGTGCTGCCAGCACAGGTTGCAGACTCTTCAGAATAACAGGGAGCTGAAACAATCTGACCCTGGGGGGTGGAAAGAAAGGGTTTTTTTTAAGGAGCCTGGGTTAAAAAAAAGGTAGCATTTATTGCAATCCAGAATGTTACTGGAATAAAACCAAAAAAGGAGGACAGGATCTGTCCTGCAGGAACATGGTGGCCCAAAGATTCAGGTTCTTTCTCATTCTAAGTTTCCACTACAGAAAAAGGCATTCTTCTTGGGCTGCCTTCTAATAGTTCCCAGCTTTGATGATCAAAGACTGGTTAGCGTTATTGTGGTTGTTGTGGTAAGGAAGAAGGGCGGGCAAATCTGCCTCAAAATCCTCATGAATCAGCTAGGTAAGTGCCAATCCCCATCATGAGGGGATGAAACCAGACCCAATGTTTGGCTGCCTCTCAGGGGCCTTCTCCACCTCCTCTATATCTCACGCCTGGGCTTTACTAGCTCCCTAGCATAGCATCCTCCACATTCTCTAATATACTACTGCCTGTCTCTCCTCCCCTGTCTACAATATGTATAATAATTTCCTCCAATCACTTGTCGTAAACTGTTATTTATGATAGTAATGGAGTTCCTCTACTAAAAATGTGAGTAAATATTGACCCAAGCTTAGTAAACATTGATCCAGGTAAATATTGACGCAGGCACAGCCTGACAAGGTAGCTAAAGAGTCAGAAATGTAATTTCTGGATATTCTGCATGTCAAAGTTTCCTTCAGTACTCTGTGACCTCAGAAATTATAGTCCTGAACTTCTTGATATTTCTACAGATCAAAAGGACTGATGTATCAGCCTTTGGACATGTGCTACCAGTAGCATTATTTTTATATGGCTGTGAAAACACTACTTGTATAGCTGTTTGAACAAAATGCAACCAAACTTCAAAAGAGAGACCTCTATTTGGAGGAACAGTCTCTTCCGTCACTGTCTGTCTTCCCTTCTCTCCCTTTCCCGCTCTGCAAGAGCATGTGCCATGTACCCCTGACGGTCATCTCCCTTCTCTCTTCTGAAGAGAGTCCGTGGGATCTACAGGTCACTCTAGGAAACAAATTCAAATTGTCCTCGGCTGAAGTATCCGGCGCGTGATCAGGTCCTTTAATTTGATCTCTTTTCTTTGGAAAGGCCAATCTGTTCATGTGCTCAGCACTGGCTTTCCTTTCCACTGGCATTTCTATTCTCTCCTCAATCAACTCATTTTGTCCAAGTGTATTCAGCAGCTGCAGGAGATAACCAGATATCCATGTAGCCTTACTACTCACTATGATTTCAAAGTCGTGTTCCCCAGGGCCCAATATGAGGGCCAGTTCTGCTCAATGTCTTTATCAATGATCTGGATGAGGGGATCAAGTGCACCCTCAGTAAGTTTGATGACATCTAGTTGGGAAGAAGTGTTGATCTGCTTGAGGGTAGGAAGGGTCTACATCTGGACAGGTTGGATTAGCGGGCTGAGGCCAATGGTATGAGGTTCAAAAGGCCAAGTGCCATGTCCTGCACCTGGATCGCAACAACCCCATGCAATGTTACAGGCTTGGGGAAGAGTGGCTGGAGATCTGCCCCACAGAAAGGGATGTGGGGGTGTTAGTTGCAAGCTGGCTGAATATGAGCCAGCAGTGTGCCCACATAGCCAAAAAGACCAATAACATCCTGGCTTGTATCAGACAGTGTGGCCAGCAGGATGAGGGAAGTGATTGTCCCCCTGTACTCAGCACTGGTGAGACTGAACTTCGAATACTGTGTTCAGTTTTGAGCCCCTCATTGCAAGAAAGACATTGAGGTCCTGGTGCACAAAGGGCAATGAAGCTGGTGAAGGGCCTAACACAAGCATTATGAAGAACAGCTGAGGGAACTGGGGTTGTTTAGCCTGGAGAAAAGGGGGCTGAGTGGAGACCTCATCAATCTCTGCAACTACCTGAAAGGAGGTTGTAATGAGGTTTGCATTGGTCTCTTCTGCAGAATAACAGGTAATAGGACAAGAGGAAATGGCCCCAAGTTATGCCAGGTGAGGTTTAGATTGGATATTAAGAAAAATTTCCCCAAAAGGATTGTCAAGCATTGGAACAGGCTGCCCAGGGAAGTGGTTGAGTCACCATCCCTGAAGGTATTTAAAAGACGTGTAGAATCATAGAACCATTTTGGTTGGAAGAGGCCTTTAAGATCATTGAATCCAACCATTAACCTCGCACTGCTAACTTACCATTAAACCATGGCCCTCAGCACTACATCTATGCATATTTTTTTTGTAGATGTAATACTGAAGTACATGGTTTAGTGGTAGACTTGGCAGTGACAGGTTAACAGTTGGACTCAATGATCTTAACGGTCTTTTCCGATGTATACTATTCTATGATTCTATGAAATGCTCTGTACTTAACTTCCACTCCTGAGGAGGAAGCCTGTCCTAACTATTCCTCACACTTTTGTAGTGTAGACATACATTTTGAGATCACTGTTACCTCTCTCCCTCAAAAATGCAGTACATAGGTAAAACTATACTTTTTATAAGTCCTCCTAGCTCCTAGCCATCCTAGAAACAAAGTGGGAGAAAAGTAAAAGTGTTCATGGACCAAAGACCCCAGAACCTCACTTTGACTTTACTGTTCACCTTTAATGAGTCAGGAAGAAAACATATGCAAAAATATTTGCTATCATGCACACTGATATACCTCTGTCTTAGTACTCAGTTGCTCCATTTCCTGTATGTCAGTGATAGACAGCATTACATTTTCTCCTGCCTGGCTTCTGTGCTCGTGTCAGCAGTCTCCTGCCCTTCTGAAAATCTCTTACATGAAGGAAAGACTGTGCTGGCAGATGCCCCTCACCAAAGTTATCAGGAGGCACAAGTCCCTATGGAAAAGAATTTCCCAGGAAAGGGTGTCACTCTGCGAGTGTGGTCCATGAAAGAGGGAATGATGACTGGAGAGGAGAGAGGACTAGTTTAGGTAAGAGGAGATGAAATTTCAAGTGAGCAGCTGTTTCATCAGATTTTGGGCTTTCTTTATCTTTTGCAGTATCTTGTGTTGGAGTCCAACCATTTTCAAGGTTCAGATGAAAAATCCAAACCTTAGTTTTCATTTCGATGGCCCTTAGGTCATACTCTGGATGAGACTCATCATCCCAGCTGGATTACACAATGCCCTAGAAAAGGATGACAGTAATTCATGCAAATGTTGGAACTATACTTCTTGTGTGTCCTCTGTTAGTCAGGGGTTATGAACCAGCATTCAAAATGAGACATATCCTGTGCAGCTCTGAACAGCCTATTCCCAGATTATGAAAAACATGTGAATAGCCAGGTCATCCTTGATTTCTGATTTAGTCGTCACAGACAGTAAGCTTTTTCAGGGGGAGCTAGTGGCAGTATTACTGAGGAAAGTCCTGAAAGAAAGAGTGGAATAGAAAAAAAGGACCTTTACAGTAGGGTTTGTGTCTGTGTGTCTGTATTAAAATGCTCATTTTTGTATGTTGGCAATCTGCTGAGGAACTAAATAATTTCTAACTTCAGCTAAACATACGAAATGGTGACTTTGAAGATATAAGCAATGACATCACAAAACTTACCCATTTTGTTTGGATTGTGTCACCTCACTATAGAGAGGAACTGTTGAGAATCTTAAGGTGGATGGTGATGAGTTACATGAGAACCAACCCTGTCTAAACAGGGTGTGCCCTGTGGTGTTCAAATGAAAAAGATGTGTTTTTCATGACTCCTGAACCTTTGAAGTAGCTCACTGCATTTGAGTCAATTTAAAAACATAATAAAGAAAAATAATGGTGTGAGAGCAGAGTCCAAATAGCACAGATGATATTAGCATTCAGAATGGAAAAGTGATCATGAGAACACTATATACTATACTCAAATTTTACCTGATTTGAAGACACAGAAACGTAAAATACTCCTCAAGAAAGGCAAAATGGAGTTTCATAAAAAAGGGCAGTAGGAAGCCTTGAAATTCATTTTCACACTATCATGACAGAATTAAAAAAAAAAAAAAAAAAGTCTTGAATATTTTTTAAATGTTTCTCTACCAATATAGAATCAGATTTCTTCCACTTCCAAGATCACTCAGAGTTAGGGTCATCAGCCATTAGATACTTCCAGGTTACAATATTGTTCAGGGAGAAGTCTTCAAAATATCCATTGCATTTCATTAAGTATTTGAAGAGTAATTCACTTTAACTTACCATTAACCAGATATAGGGTTTCTACTATTTAAAGTATATCCTATTTGTATTCTTATAAATAAGCTCCTCAAAGGATTCCTCTGACCAAGTAATTGCACTCATGCTCCTCAACAGTAATTTTCCATAGTCAACCTGGACGGAACATAGTGAGGTTTTCTAAACAAAACAGAGTTTAATTCTACATGTAAAAACTTTTAATGTGATGGCAATTCCTTCCGCTATTGAATTACAGTGGAATGTTTATTCTATTGGTAATTAGAAAAAATGAAGACTATCCTTTTTCTGCATTATTCATTGCTGTATTTCCTTCTTTACAACATGTTTTTCAGTCATTTCTTTGTTCCATACAGTGCTTCTGAAGCAACTTTCTGTTCCAAAAAGACCAGATATATTTTAATTTAGAGGATAACACACATGTCGATTGTGTTTCAGCCAAACAAAAGTTAAATTATACTTTGATTATTAATATTCTCAGATTGCATTTTTTTGTCTCACTTTTGGATTTTTGATTTTATTTTTTTTTTAGATCTATGTATGTAATAGATGAATTTATGTGCATGCTAGGACACTTCCCCAGGAAACATAAATCATACCATCTTACTGAATTTGCAGCATCCTGTGATTTATGCCATTTCAAAATTTAGCCACTTATTTTCTTGACTCATCTTCATCTGTCACAATATACCAGGAACACAAATCCTTAGAGATCTAAGTCAAGATTTGGAAAAGTGGCTAACAGTTTTCCAAAACACCCCTAATAGATTTGATTTTCAAAGAGACTTTCAAAGAGCCATTTTTGAAAATCAGGTATTGCATAACACACTGGAGGATGGACACAGAAAACAGTCAGGGACGCGCACCAACTAATCAATTTTGAAAATCTTGGTATATTGAACTAGTTTGAATCTGCCCACTAAATTTAAAGATGGAGTTATTTTGCCTTACACGTGAAAATTAAATAGGATGTTTCAAAATTAATGTATCAGCTTTTAATAAGATGGAAAGCTTGCCTCTGAAGAAACCACATGTATGCTTCCAAGCAAAAATCTGTTCAGAGACTGTTCTTCATTTATAAAACCAAAACCAGTGTAAATTGGACCTTGAGACTTGGACAGGTTGGAGCAGTCGTTTATCATGTTCTTAAAGGTCTTCCACTGTGTTCTTGCACGCTGTGTATCCTCCAAATTGTTTGAATCACCCTCACAAGAGGAATTAGCAATCTTTCAGTCACAATTAGAAAATTCCACGCTCTGAGGAGGCGTTCATACTGTATGTAACCCCTTCACAGCCTGAAGTGTCATTTTTGTGTCAATTTAAAATGAGAAATATTTGGCAAAATAAGCAATAGAATTAAGTCACAAAAAATAAACAATTAGTTTTCAAATTATAGGGTAGAAGAAAGAAAAACAAGTTTTAAAAATACATCCAAGAAAATTCTAATAATTTAGAGGACTTTGTAGAATCTTGCAGGCCTCACAAAAGCCTTACTTTTGTGGCCTTATTAGGGTTTTTTTTCACTTATCCAACTATGGCTACAATTTAGGTTATATTTTACCCTAAAGGACACTTGCTATTTAGCCTGAAGTGCCTATCTAATAACCATCATGTATTTGTCAAGTGCACATCCAGGATGGAAACATATATGGTTTACAAAGCGTCCATTCTGAAACCTCACTTCTCCTTCTGGGTCACAAAGACATTGTGTTCCCCCAGTTCCAACAGAATAAACTTCTGGATTATGGATTACAGTGGGTTTGCAGGGGCAAATCAGGGTTACCTAGGGTCAAGATTACTTTGATGCATTTTTATTTTATTCTGTGGCCTTGAAGTGCTAAACTTGAAGTCACCTGACGTCACTGGGATATCTTACACCCTTCATTGTAACCATTACCAGGACATGCAGGAGATGGCATTGCTAGGCTGAGAGGCTCTGTGTCCTGACCAGTCTGATGACCTCAAGAATTCAACTATAATGACAACAAAACGTGTCATTGTGGGAGGAGATTTCTATTTCATTCCTTTCCAGCGCTTTACATAGCCTCATTTCTCAGTATGTTCTGACTCTTCTCCACAAACATTAATGGCCAACCATTTTATATGAATTTAGTACAGAGTTATGGAGCTCTCATCATTTACCAAAATTCCTCCTCCTTTCCTGGAAGTCCCCTCACAACCTATCAGATTTTGTATTCATTGAGACAGTTTGGTGTTATTTTCCCAAACAAGAAGCTTCTTCATATAGTTTCTTTTTCAAATAGTGAATTGATAATTTATTATGGTATGTTTCAGATTAAAGGAGAACAAAATCAGTGGCACTAAAAAAGTACAAAATGTATGAAATGTAACTTCCAAAAATGCTAGAGACAGCAAAACATTTTTTGTAGTTTTTAAATTTATTCTTTGAATCTTGAAAGAAGGTTCAGCCTGTCTGAGAGTATTATATTTTTATGGCTTCTCTTATAAGATTATACCTCGGGATATTTTATTTTTAAAAAATGAAACCATAATATGACCTTCTGTTTATAATAAGAGATCGGTGGCTGTAGAGGATGAAAATTCACATTCTTATATTTCAGGTCTGAAGCTTTTAAAAATAATGTCAGATATCTTTCATCAAGGAAAAACAGAGTCAAATTACTGCCTTATAATGAAAGTTTGTACAATATTTATTGTAGCTTGAATTAGTTTACTTACCAGTCTGAGAGTTGTTTAGCCTGTTCGGAAAAAAAAATAAAAAAAAAAGAATTTTGCCTTTTACATATTCCCATTTTTCACCAAAACAAATATTTAAGTATGTGTTTTCATCTTGTCCAGTTAAAAAGTGATGTGTACTTAGGGATTTGCTGTTTTGTACTCTAAAGAAGAAGAAATTGCCTTTTGATACTGAGGAGAGATAAGCTTTGTGCTGGGTGCTAAGTGGGTCTATTAAAAATATTGTGATGACTCTTTGAGTCCTATGACTGCAACCTCTTGAGTCAGGGCAGCTGGCAATTATACAGTACAAATTAGTGCAAAATGTGACTTAATTTAATATGACATTTCTAGACATCCAGAGTACCTTACCCTCTTTTTTCCCTAGTTTCATTTTGTTTGCATAAAGCTGATGAACAGAAGTGACTAATGTGACATGCAACAACTCAGCTCTACCAATCTCTGACATACAGTGTGCCCTTTGCCCAGACTTCTCAGGCTTATCTTAAGTGTTAAAGCTTGATTTCGGTTTAGATCTACTTCTTACTGAATTTTGGATTTCCATGTGAGCTTTTCTGCAGTCCAAGAGGTAGTCTAAGTCCCATCAACTCATGATTGCATAGGGCACAGAAAACTGCATTAGTTTCTTAATTCTTCCAGTCTCTTTGCTTTTGGAGAACAGTGTACTCAATATAGGCAGTAACTGGACACAAGAATATTCTCTGTCACCGTGAGCAATGGCTTTCTATCCACACAATTTTTTTATTTAGAAGCCTAGGAATTAAATTATTTTATCAGAATATCCTTTTGCTTGTCTTTATAATCATCCAGCTCTTTGAAGAGAAAAAGACCCAAAATCATCAGATAGGAAATCTGATTGTCTGAATTGTGTGTATGAAAATGACCAAAAGTATTTAATAGGAAACAAAATTGGTTTTGTATAGTAATTTCAAAATAGCCAACACAATCAAATGGAAAATTAATAGAAAATTATATTCTTACTATAAAGCTCTGTTCTATATCCCGTTCCATGTAAAAATTCTGTTGAAAGAATCTCATTCATTACTTGGTTCTCTTGGGTTTTGAGTCATTTCTGTAAATGCACATTTATTTTATTCCTATTTAAGTCGATAAGATTTTTCAATAAGAATGACTGTAAACTGGAGTCCCATGTCTCTTTTATTTTAATGTTCATTAGTCATTAACTAGCTATATATTACATAGTAAATATGACATAGTGTTTACAGGGTTGCCAAGCACAATGGAGTAGTTTCCTTCAGTGTTCATTAATTTCCAGAAAAAAAAGTATATTCTATCTAAGGTAAGCTAACACAATTAATTTCACACGAGTGTCATGGGTTACGAGTCTGTAAAAAGGGTCACAGGTGTGACAAACACTCCTTTGACGCTGATATGCCTTTGAGCTGATAACCCAGCAGCACTTTATAGTATATAAACTGCATGCTACATCTGTGAAGCAGAATCTCCAGCACTTATTTTCTCAGTAGGGGTATGTCACTGCAAGCTTGTGACAAAGTGCAGCACAAAAATTGCACTAATAATAGCAATGTAGGAGAAAGAACAAAGGAGACCATTTAGTCCATCCTCCTGCTGTGAGGCAGCATCAAGTAAAATACCTCTCAGAGATGCTGGTTCTCCCCCTGTGCTTCTTTCTGTTCCCTGTGCCCAGGCAGATCCAGGAGCGCTTCACTTCCCAGCACTGGATCCTGTTACTCAGCTCTATTGATGGTTATTAAAGCTTTCCCAGTATCAAATATGAGTCTCTGCTGCAAATTAAGCCAATTACTCTTTATTCTACTTCTTGTGGGACAATTCCTCACAGTCTTCTTCATAGGAATCTTTTGCATACTTGAAGAGTGTCATCATTTTCTTCCTAAGACTTCTCTAAACAACTGCTTTTCTCTAAACAACCATTTCTCGTCACACTTTTTCCCCCAATCTTCTGACAATTTATTTATTCTCCCACAGATACTCTTAAATAAATCATAAAATGGGGTACCTAACACTTTATATGAGTTTCACCAGAGCCTAAAAGAGTGGAGCAATCATAGAATCATCTAGGTTGGAAGAGACCCTTGGGATCATCAAGTCCAACCATCTACCCTACTCTACAAAGTTCTCCCCTATACCAAATCCCCCAACACCACATCTAAATGGCTCTAAAACACATCCAGGGATGGTGACTCAACCACCTCCCTGGGTAGCCTATTTCAATGCCCGACCACTCTTTCTGTGAAAAATTCTTTCCTAATGTTCAGTCTAAACCTCCCCTGTTGGAGCTTGAAGCCATTCCCTCTCGTTCTGTCATTAATTACCTGTGAGAAGAGACCAGCACCAACCTCTCTACAGTGTCCTTTCAAGTAGTTGTAGAGAGTGATGAGGTCTCCCCTCAGCCTCCTCTTCCTCATACTAAACAGTCCCAGCTCCTTCAACCGCTCTTCATATGATTTGTTCTCCAGGCCCTTCACCAGCTTCGTTGCCCTCCTCTGCACTTGCTCCAGCACCTCGATATCTCTCTTGTATTGAGGTGCCCAAAACTGGACACAATACTCCAGGTGTGGCCTCACCAGTGCTGAGTACAGAGGGACAATCACCTCCCTACTTCTGCTGGTCACGCTATTTCTAATACAAGCCAGGATGCCGTTGGCTTTCTTGGCCACCTGGGCACACTGCCGGCTCATATTCAGCCGCTTGTCAATTAGAACCCCCAGGTCTCTTTCTTCCAGGCAGCTTTCCAGCCACATTTCCCCAAGCCTGTAGCGCTGCTTGGGGTTATTGTGGCCCAAGTGCAGAACCCGGCACTTGCCCTTGTTGAAACTCATACCGCTGATGTTGGCCCAATGCTCCAATCTATCTAAGTCTCTTTGTAGAGCTTCCCTATCCTCCTGGGAATCAACACTCCTGCTTAACTTGGTGTCACCTGCGAACTTGCTGATGATACACCCTATGTCCTTGTCAAGATCGTCAATAAAGACGTTAAACAGAAATGGTCCTAACACTGAGCCCTGAGGCACACCACTTGTGACCAGCCGCCAGCTGGATTTAAATCCATTGAGCACCACTCTTTGGGACCTTCCAGTCAAACAGTGCTTGATCCAGCGGATCGTATGCTCATCCAGGCCGTGTGAAGCCAGTTTTTCCACAAGAATTGTATGGGGGACAGTATTGAATGCTCATTATCCTCTGTGCCTTGTCTGCTACACTAGAAAATCTTGCACTTTTAACTCTGTGTTGATATTTATTGACAGTAAAGAATTTTCAAAAGGATTGACTCTTGGTCTAGTTACATTTTCCTTCAAAATGATTAAATCTCTTGTTATTTTTAGCCTTAAAAAATTGAAAGGAAAACCTGGTTTGGGATGAACAGCCCTTTTTTGAATGAATCTTTGTCACTGTGTTATGTTCTCATACATGTCTTCAAACTATAGGAAAAAGAGGAAACCTCCACCTTCACATCCAATACAAAGGCACCGTATCACCTACCATGTGAAAATTCCAAATTAGCTCAGATGACTTTATCACATCTTGTAGCTTGATTTCCCCTTTTTCAGATGAATGACAATACTGACTTTCTATGAAAATTATTCTTGAGTTTGCCAGGGACTTTTACATCTTGGTGGCATTATAATCACATTTTAAAGAATTGTGAGGTGGATTATTTGAATGCTTGGCCTTCACTCATGGTCTTTAACTATGTTACTTACAGTAATGAAACAAGATCTACATCCAGTGGATAATTGTCTTACTTCAGAATCCAACAAAATAGTTCACAAATCAAAAAGAACGACTTCTCTAAAAAGAAAGGTGACTACATATTCTGAAACGAGAAGGAAGAGTGGACACGTCATCTTCTGGTTGAAACAGTGTAAAAAGTAACCATCTTGAAGTCCTGGCTTTTCTGTGACTTCAGGATTGGCTGAGTCAACAAACGTGAGATCAACCATTGAAAGGCCAGTGTCTAAATACCCTTTTCTGGATTGACAGAAAATATAAGCACCAAAGCTCTGAAAACTATGCCAAAACTATGGGTAGTAACATTTTATTTTGGTTACTTTCATCTATTTTTGTGTACTGATTGTGTGGGCACAACAATTAACGCAAGCAGAACCCAGCAAAAGCAGCTCTGATCAGATTGGAGCCAAACTCCATTGTGTTTTGGAGGCAGAGTAAGAGATCAGCAACAAAAAAAATATGCATAATCTGGGTGTTATTTCTGAACGCTGTTCTGCATTTATCAGAGAATGAATTAAACTGGACATCTACTTCAAACGTCTGGAGTAGCAGATCTTTCCCAGACTGTGGAAAAAAAAAATCATGCACAAAAATTACTGTTTTCCTTGAAGGATTGCAATTTGGATTTCATCAGTTTTTCTGGTGTAAATATTACAGATTAAAATTTAATATAAGGTTATGTTCAACCTTCTATAACTGGATTTACAGCAGTCATTTGAATTTTACTGAGTTACCCTTGCAGAGATAATTTCTAAATATTTCTTGGGAAGTACACATTATTTCAGAGAAATCTTGTCGTTTGTTTAATTTGGTCCAAACAAAAGATTCCTATCTTTTAATGTGTCTGAAGTAAGAAATTATGGAGTAAATTTGCAATGCCATTGAGCCTGGGTTTTCCTCTTCTCTGGTACAATAAAAATGTGGATGCAAGTTGTATAGCAACCCATTTCACATGAACCAGTTACTAGGGGAACATATTAACACTGGGGCACACAATAATGTGTAGACATGTAGATTTGTAGACGTGAAAGAATAGCCAGGCAACTTTAAAATTGCTGTTCAGCAGGACTGTAGAGTTGTATAGAGACAGCAGAGTTTTTTCTGGCACTGAAGAGACTGTTTGCAGTCCAGATATTTTCTTGTGAAAGCCATTCTTGGAGGGTGGATATGGAAAAGGCAAAGTAGTTATATTCATTATATTTTGTATTGAATGCCACTAAATGTAAGACATTCCAGTATGAAAAAATGTGCATCCCTTGAATATCTGAAAAGTTTATGCTCTAGCACATAGTGCTATAAATAACGAGTGGTATCTGGGAATGAGCATCTCTTGTGAAAAAAAATATGTCACTTGGATAAGACTGAATGTGAATGAATAAAACTATTAAATAAATTAAAAGGGAAAATCATAAACATAAGACAGAAAAAGGGGCAAGGACAGTGCTAGATGGGGAAAGATTAAAATTCAAGCTACACCTATTGCTCACCAGACTGAATCACTTAAAATTTTCCTCCCCTAGCACATATATTTTTCTGACATCTTTTCCCATTATTCACCAATGAGACTTAAAAAATATGTACGCTTGAACACTCCCAAAGGGTTATATTTCTTTCTACTTTCTCTCACGCAGAGAAGTTTCTTCAGTTGCTTCTAGAAAAGGAACTTGTATTGTTACAAGGCAAATTCTATGTTCAAAGTTTCTTATTTTAAAAAGTAGGTTTTTTTAAAATTTCTAAGTGACAGGCAGAGTGGACTGAGCACTGGAATTATATCATTAAGCACTAGACTCCTTTCAACCTTGTATGTTTTACAGAGGCCACTGAAAGCAATCGGGCTGCTCATTGATTGCTTCCTGACAGGGCTTTACCTGAATATTTCAGCTGGGCTGTCCCAGTAGTTCTAGGGTTATGCAGAATATGATAAGAGGACAAGAGTAAAGTCTGTCACAGGCATGTCAGAAAGCTTGTGTTGTTTATCTAGGATGGGCCCAGAGGGAAGCACAAGGCTCATGGGCATTCATAAATTAGCAGGCAAATCTGTTTACTAGATATGCACTGTGTGGGTTTTTTTCATAAGGTTTGTTACTCAAAAATTCATTTCCTTTATTTAACAAATTTTTATTTCCTTTATTTAACAAATAATGTTGCTCTTCGGAGCAATTTATTCAATAATTGAGAGTTTTTTCCTCCAAATTCATTCAGCTTTGCACATAATTTAAAAGAAAACTTTTTTTCACAAGAAGCAGGAAATTCTAAATGCTTATTTAACAGAGGGCAATGAACGCTTCCCAGTATGATGTAAAACTAAAATAAATACCATTCTCAGTCACATATTGTTCAGACAGACACAATATAAATAGATTACATGAGAGGCCGTGAGAAAACTGCCTGCATTAATAGACTGACATATGAAAATAGTTTGAATAGTATTATTATAGTGCATTTACTCACGGATATTTTCATTATTCTCTAGATACACCTCATTTGCCTTACCGTAGAACACTGAAAAATAAGAATTTTTTTTCTCCCAAATAGTTTGGAAGGAAAATTGTGTGATATTCTGAATAAGAAATATTGTCATACAGAGGTTTATTTTCCACTGTTCTTTATCAACAACCGTTACAGTAGAAAAGAAACTAGAAACACATTTTCCAAAATAAGTGCCAATGATCAGAGATAAACATTTTTCTGTAAAGCCAAACTTTTTTACCAAATTCTACTTTTTGCATTTTAAAGATTCTTTTGACAAACTTTTGTTTGAGTGGGTGCTTAAAGTTAAAGAACTTAGCAAACTCCTTCATCTGACTGTATACCAGGGAATTATACCTTTCCTTAACTTCAGTGTATGTTTGATATGACCATAAATAAATAGGTCAATTTTGTGCATCAAGTCAGTTGTGTTTGCTCAGTGGGAGATGTGGGAATTCAGCACTTCTAAAATGAGACCACATATCTGGATACAAGTGTGTATTTTGGGAACTGTATTAGAAAATTTAGGCTACTGTGAAATCATGTATGAATAAAATATTACAGGAAGAGTAACCAGATATTTCACATACTGAAAAAGAAAAGTGGTGGCTCACATACACTTTAATAAAGATTTGTATTTTACCTCTGCAGAACACATTTAGGAGACCCACTAATTTCACTAATATGGACTTTGTCCAGACTGCATTTTTCTCCACTAATGTTAAGAAACCATTTTAGCCTTTCCCAGCTCCAGTATCTAATGCTTTATCTTTCCTTGGCATGGGATTGGTCTGACATTCTTCATTGGGGTGAATATTTGGGAAATAACATGTAACATACTGCTGTTCATTAGTTGCTGCTGAGTTTCATCTTATTAGCATACATGCAGAGTATCAGAGTAGGCATAGTACCAGGCACTGCTAGTGAATTGATGTTCAGTGTATTAACCAGACAGAATGCACAAGCTTCTTGGCAGCATTTGTCTTTGTTAATAATATCACTTATAGCTTTTTAATGTACTAGGAGTACTTAGAAATATCAAGTAGAATAGGTTTATATGCCAGAAAACATATTTCTGCCATAAGAAAAAAAGTTGAAACAATAAAAATTTGTGGTTATAAGGCTTTTGATTCTTTGACTTGAAGTGTTTCTTATCAGTTATTTATCTAGTAACAAGAAAATAAGGCTTGGCTGTCATTTTGGGTCTCTATGAGCTATGTTATAAATCTTAATATTAAAATGATGTGTATTTAAGTGACATTTGAAAGACTTTTATGTTCCATCCATGTGATCTTTTTGAAATATGCCATTAGTTTTCACTTAGCAGCACCCATGAAAGTACAAGGATGTTGACAAAAGCAGCAACTAGAGAACAACAAAAATCACTGAACTTAAGTAACGTTCTTGGCAGATGACTTGCCTTTCAAAAATTGATCATTTCTGCCTTTGACTCATTCACTGCCAGTGATTTTAAAATGTATCAATGTTTGTTGTAATTTCTGCTGAGCAAAGGGCTGAGAAATTATTGGAGGTAACATTCAGATATTCACTTGAATCAACTTCCACGTGTACATAAGTTCAGTAAAACCAAATACAGAAGCTAAGTGGATAATAATTTACAACTTGTTTGAATACTTGAAAATATTTTGCCCTCATAGACCCCCAAATGTAGTAGTAGCTCAGAACTCAATCCAGTGTAAATACTTTTTACTTACAGTAGGTGTGTGAAATTTCCAACTCACACATTTTCATACAGAGATTTCTATAGACAGGTGTTGACTCTTTTCTTCGGAACAACTTTACATTTTCTAAATATGCTTACAGCCATTTGAGATTTTGGATATGATTCATGAAGACAAGTAATCTCTAGGATCCTACAGATAAATTATTACTTGTATTATTCTGGGTTAAAATTATACCTTATAAAATGGTCATAAATATTAGTCAACCCACTAACTGTAAATATTAGGTAACATACTGGTCTTGACATGCACATTCATATTTCTTGATATACCTTATGGATACATCCAAGAAGTGTTGATGTAATATGGAATTGAAATTGTTAGCAGGGAATAATTTTCTTCTCCAATAAAAGACAGACATGGCTAAAATGTAAACCTTCTATTATTAGATATATTGTCTGAACTCTTAACTCAGTGCTGTTTTGCTCATTACTAAAAAAAACTGCTAGACCAAAGTCTTGAAGTCTGCTTCTTGAATGCAATAGCCAATAGTAAATAATAAGGGGCCAAGAAGTTACAGGGCCTGTAACAACCTCATAAAACCTTTCTGTTCCAAGCATCAAAACATATCCCAGAACTCCCAGTTATGAAAAAAAATAGGAAAATCTTTTTTATACTTGACTCTTTGATATTATATAAACAAACAGGCACCATCACTAATTAACCATCTGTGTCTTTTCTGTCTTTCCTGGATTATGGGTAAGAACCTCAGTTTCTTCATTTATGAAGAAACTTGCAGCTGGGAGGGATGTAAAGACACTCGTTGCCACCTGGAGCTGGAGAACAAGGCAAGCTGTAGCCACATCCCACCCAAGACACCCTCACGCACCTCAGGGCACTCAGTGATGAATGTCCTACAGCTCTGCAGGCAGCTGCCTCCAGCAACAGAGGGGTGACCTTTCCTAGGCATTCAGAAAGGATTTTTTCCCACAGTCTACCCCGAAGCTTTCATGCTGCAGCAAAGCCCGTTACTTCCTCCTCTACGACCACTGAAAAGGAGACAAGATAATGCATTTGGTAATCTCAGTAGTTTGTAGGCCTTTATCTCTGCAGCTCTTTCTTTTCTGTCAGTGTTTCCTCACAGACCATGATTTCTTGTCTTCTGATCTTTCTCAGGGTTGTCCTCTGCATTTTTCCATGGGTCCAGATAATTTCTAAAATGCCGTGATCAAAACTGGTCTCCAGATGATGTTTTTCTAATGCTGACTATATCTGTGGATTATAAAAACTGTTTTGTGTATCTGCCAGGTAGTATTCCTCTGTGTGTATTGCAGACACTTTTTTTTTTTAACCTTTTTTTCTATAGCATGATATAGCTGACTCATGCTTTTGAGCTGACTCATGATTATTTTCTGCAGAATTGGTACCAAGCCATTTGCCCTCTATCCTGTGTTTGTGCTGTTTTTAGTTCTGTGTAAGTCTGGACTACTTCATACAACAGTATCCTGTTTGAATCTGATAACTAGGGCATTTTCCTGATGATTTCCTAACAGCTGAGTAGACCATTGAATAGATGGTTTCTCATTATTTTACCAAAGAGCTAGTGAATTGTTGTTCAGACTACTGTGAGCATGTCATTGTTGGTTTAAAGAAAAGGTGCTCTGAGTAAAAAATGGAATTTAGATCCAGGTCTTTAACATATAAATATTCCAGCTCTGTACTGCAGATACAGATAGAAACTGTCAAAGTATATTGCATGCCTAGAGGTATTTTATTTTTGACAAAATTTGACCAGTCACAATTTTTTTCCCCAGTTTCTTTCAAAGTCTTGGTGAAATGCTGAAAGTTGAAAAGGTGAGAGCCAGGGGTCTCCCAAAAAAAACTTGATTTCCTGGCTGTGCAAGAGTGAATGAAGAAGCTTGTTCTGGGGCTTAGCTGGGGGCTGTTCCTGGGGACAGTGATGACGCCCTGTGCTGGAGCACCCCCTCGGCAGTCCATTCAGGGGGTTCATTCCCCTGCAGGGTGAGCAAGGTAGCTGCCCGGGGTTGCCTAAGGATGCCTATCTGCACCTGCAGAAGGTGGAAGAAGTGAAGCCGTTGCACTCACAGACGCGATGGCAGGTGACCACTTGCGGCACTGGGCACAGCCAAGGGTCCGGGCCACTATCCCGGGCTCTCTGGGGTCCCTTCACATGTGCAGTAAAGTGCAAGATAAGTACCCAAAGGATTAGAGCCTAATTCACACTTTCTGGGCAATTAGTTACAGGCAATTTGGAAGTTTTTGTATTCATTTTTATTAGGTGCCAACTGCTGTTTTTACAGCTATTTAGGAATGATAGCCTACTTCCGGAGGCCATCCAAAAAATTAAAATGTGAAAAGGCAGATGGAAGCCTGCAAAGCATTCATGATTTCATGAAATATATGATATACCTAGAACAATTCTTCCGATAAGATGATAAGATGCCTGGCTTAACACCTTTAGCACTGCAGATCTGCTGTCTCTATAATCTTCCTTTGGAAATGTTTTGCCTCTAATTCTGCTGAACCTGCATGAACATAATTTGTAAATAGATATAAAAGGAAAGTGAGTTTACTAAACAGTGCTTGGGTTTACTAACTAAAATTGTATTAGCAGTCTGTATGCTCCCTTAAAACTAATTAGAGAACAAACAGCTGACAAGCTAAAAGTAAAGTTAAAAAATTGGGAACTATTAACAGAAGGCAAATGAAAGACGGTTTTACTCCTCTTTACTGTCAAGAGTCATAAAATAAAACTAGTACTAGGACAGTTGATTAAATATTTAGCAGAATAATGCATTTTTTGCCTGAGAAAGTATAAATATAACTGCAGTCAGAAAATCGTACAAGAAGAAAAAACCTGAATTTAAATTTAAGCCAGAAGTATGGGGATGTTCCATTGTGCTCTTTTCCAGTGGGGGGTTGTTTTGCATTTGCGGATATCAGCAGGGGACCTTGGCCTCTCCATGGGTGTAGGGGTCTGCCCCATTTTGTCATTTTTAGGCCTGCTGCCATAGGAAGTGAGCTAATTCATAATTTGTGCTAAACACTTTTGATACTGATTAGTGATTCAGAGTTCTCTGTCACTAAACACAAAATTTTATCACTTCACCTTTTCCGATGTATACAGAGACAGCTTTCTATTGTTTTGTGTTGTTATGGGAAATGGGATAACTTCATTTTTCAACTACAGGAAAAGAGAAACAAGAAATTCAAAATTGCAAAGGTAGCAAAAACAGAAAAGGACTGAAACTTCCTTTGACTTCTTGAAGCTGAGTAGACTTCAAATTAATATTGCCCCTTCAAGGCAAATTTTTTCCTTATGTCCAGTAAGGAGGATCATTAACAGTAGTTAATATAGTGAAACAGTTCTTGGGCTCGTGCAATGTTCCAAGTGAGTATAATGATCAGAGGTTAAATTTTTTCCTTATCAAGAAAGGAGTCAAGCTAATACCTCTACTACCCAAACCTGAGAGACTGAATATGCTGCTCAAAAGGAGACTGAAGTTGCATTCCTATGGCAAAAAAAAACCCCAAAAAGTTATTAAAAGAACTTTGTCACAGCAAAAGTGCTTCTTTCAGAGTAAGGCCAAGGGCATTTTCGAGCGGGAGGAGGGTAACGCCAGCAGCAGTGACATCCACTGCATAAACCCCCTACCCGCCGTTCCAGAAAAGTCAGCCTCGGTTTCCTTTGTGGCTATCTCAGGCTTCACATTTAATTGCACAAGCTTTTATTTTTCTTTCAGAAAAACGACATAGTATTTTGTTTAAAAAATATGTGAACTGAGGACAAATTGGCAGCCTTAATTATAAATGTTCCGCCTGTCTGTTTATTGGTTTAAAATATTTCCTGATGAAATAGCAAGACATTTTGTGCCTCAATAGCATGAGTACAATGTTCATTGTTTTGAATGACTTAGATGTTGGAGGATTGTCCGAGCAGCTGTAATTTGAAGAGCATATGGGAAAGCACTCTCTAAGGAGTAACATGATATCTTTAGACAAAAAGGTTGTTTCGAATGAAACTTTCAGCTGATTCCTGCATATTAGTAGTCAGATCTCAAGCTAGTCAGTAGACATGAAGGCAGAAAGCCCAGTAAAGGCAGAAGCATAGGCACAAGTTTGTTATAAACCCTGTATGGTCCAAAGCCATATGGAAAATGTACTGTTCTCAATACTTATACTCCAAGTATAAGTGCTCCAAGCCCAATGCTCTGAAGAGCATTTCAGCTCTTAAAATTCTAATAGTACTATGGGTCAGATGCTGCACTACCATCAGACAGCTGGAACTGCAGGGATTTTTATACTGAAGACAAAGAGGGAGGTGTCTGTTGCTGTTTTTAGGAACTTCATCTCATCTATTTGCTTATATACAGTTGCTGAACTGCAAGTTCTGCAAGGAGATTTTTGAAGGAAAACCATTAAAAAATAAAAGTAAGGCTAAAATGTCAAAAGAGAGTAAGAAAAAACACTTTGTTATAAACACAGAAACTGATAACTGAGGAACTCCTATTTACTTGAACTCAAACTAGTAAAATTTAGTCTTCTCAGGCCTGAGTTTGGACTCACTATATTAAAGCCCTTAGTCTATGTGAGAAAGGATAATGGTGGCAGAAGGGAGCAAATCACTGACACAGAAATGGATTGTTGATCCTCGAGTCAATCCAGGAACCTGTTGCTGAGACATTAGGAGGAGGAGGAGATGAAGTAGCTGAAGATGAAGTACACTTCATCTTGATGAGTACCACTCTCCAAAAGGTGTGAAGAAACGGGGAGAATTGTGTCCTCTAAAGGCACCAGAAGCCTTAGCTTATGCTAAGCCTCACAGCCTCATACTCAAAAATTGTATTAAATGTGGATAGCTGTTAGATACTCAAAGACAATTCAAGATGCTAAGCTCTTACTGCTTCCAGCTGACTTCACAAGACTTGTGGATGCTACATGGCTAAGTGAGAAGTATCAAATTAAGTAAAAGCATCTATAAATAAGAAAGCATAAATATTCCTCTCTGAAATTGCAGTCTTTACCTCTCTTGCCTCACTTGTCTCCAGAAGCATAAAAGGAATCATATCTACTGCCCTTTTTCACATATACCAGTATGAAAACAGTTGCCAAAGGTGTGCTTGAAAAAACATTTCTCACATGAACAATGTTGCATTCAAGTGTCAGAAATCTTTATTCTGTCTTTAAAATCTAATTAAAATGTTTCCAAACAATGGTGCTGGGGACTGGACAGGAACTGGGAAAAACAGAGGAGATAAAATGAGAAAAAGATTCACAAACATGCAGACAATCACACGTTCATTATTAATGTATAATTCTCGTATTTTTAATTAATTTGCAATTTATTAAACCACCAAGTATTATTCCCTCTCCTGTCAGCTAGAATTGCCATTCTTGCTAAATGGATTGAAGGAGCGAGGTATTAGTTTCCTCAACAGTATTCAGTCTTCTTGCATTTACTAACCTCTTTGATCTTTCTATCAGAAGAGTAATTTTGAAATTTATTTCCAAGTATCCAAAAATGAACTTTTCTATGAGGATTAAGTGAAGCAAATATAAAGACATTATTCTTACTGTAATTAATAAAATACTATAATTTTTTGTTTCTTTTTTTTTTAGAGCCTCTTGCCAATGAGTTTTGATAGTTGTAAAGATAGTAGCTACATATATCTGCACAGATTTGGGCAAAGCTGCCTACTGGCAGACACTATACTAGCCTATCTATAAATTTCATAATTTCTGCAATACTCTTCCATCTAAAATGATTATTCCAATATGTGTTATTTCTCAGTAACATTGTTACCATGGTTTCTTTTTTCCCCCCTTGTGTAGCTGTGTGCCTACATAGCCACAGGTATCCAGGCACACTGCTTACACTATTGAATGACATTTAAATAATTACATTTTAAAATGTACTTCAAGCTATCTTTGTAAGCAATAGGGCAGAGGAAAAAATGTGAAGCCAAAAGCCTTCTCAAGTCTTTCAAAACCATATGCAGAAGTAAAATTATTTGTAAAAAATAGCTGACATAAGAATTCCAACAAATAAGTTTGCCAAATAACCCCTCTTATAAAACTGAAATATTTAAGCTGCTTAGTTCAGATAGAAGAAATTATTAGATATACAGAATTCTAATTATTATATTACTGTTGCTTATAGTATGCATCTTAAATAATAGCAGATTGATATTTTTTCCTGGGACATTAACAAATTTCCTGACTTAGCCTAACATGATGACCTAACAAGATAGTAACGTGGCCCCTCCCAGTTCTTTGAGGGAGGCAGTGAGGACACTAACCTGGATGTGGAGCAGATATTGGTTTCTATTTAGCATCCAGGAGCTGACTGTACACTTTTAACATAGAGATGGTGATGACAGACCCCATCTCTCCAAGAAGATGAGTGACCTACACAGTGGTACTTGCGCTTACTAAGATCTCAGATCCCTCATAGCTTCCCCATTCCACTAAAAACAATTTACTGCAGAGCAAGAGTAGTTCCAACTCAGTGTTTCTGGTTAGGCAAAGCTTTAGGCAATATCCTGAAAATCAGGGTAGGTAGACTTGGGTCCCATCACACTGAAGAGCATAAGTCTAAGTTTTCCAATTCATGCTTGCTAAAAAAAAACCAAAACAAACTCCAAACAAAAATCATCAACAAAAAAAAGTTCTAACTTCTTCTAACTTCTTGTTGGGCTCAACAATATCTCTCAGGTTTGCTCAAAGCATACCTACCAGGCTGGGTTTCCCAAAGACACTAGAAGACTTTTTTCTAAGTGATAGCTGGGTTTTGGCATGAACTAAACTTTGATAAGTCATTTCAGTTGAGGATGCCTCTGCTCAGAGAAAGCACATTTCGTGCTACCTAAGCAGCTACTGTATGTTGCTTGGTGGACTTTTTATATCTATTCTCAGACAGGGCACTGGCCATAACAGGAAAACCAGCATGAATTCACTTCTCTGCACCCCCAAGACCACTGATGTAAGCAGAGTGAAGAATAAAAACATTTTTTCTTCTCTGAAAAGCTGTTTGTGAGCTATATTTCACTAATTTCAGTGAGCTATTTGACAGCTTAACACTATGATCAGTTGTAACTACACAACTGAGATAGATAGCACAGGAGAGGCAGTACACAAGGCGTGGAAATTTCCCATGCTGGCTTTTCAGCTGTAGCCACCATCTCATGAATCTATACTTATGGTCCCTTAGTAAACTTTGCCCTTAATGCTATCTGTTTCAGGTCAAATTGCTCTAAGAGCAGACCCTGCATGCCCTAGGAAGATTTTTGGCATAGAGCAAATCTCTTCAGTGTTCTCTACATGCTGTCACTGCTAATTAAAAGAAGAAGATAACTCTCTTTTCCCAAAGCAAAATCAAGAATGTATCCTACAGCTTCTGATATTCCAGTTTAATCAAAAAAGCAGACATGCCACTCAGTTTAGCCCATGTTGTTTGCATTAATGCACAAACAGTCTGTCATTCAAACCTCGAATTTTGTTTTCAGAAATCTCTGGAATTCTCATCTGCCGTGTCCACATGTATGAAACACAAATTTCTCAGCTACAGCTGTGGGATAATTTTCAGTAGTTTTCTCATTAGTTTTTAGGTGTTGGGAACAATTCACACCCTGAAAGTGCACATGTTTCTACAGGGAAAATTATTTTAAGTAAAGACATGTGAGATTTGAGTGATACTATGTTTATTTTCCAGGTGATGGTTGGAGTATGTAGCTAAAACTAATTATATGAATCACATTACCTTTAGGTTTAACATGCTGGAAGCAGAAGAATTTGGCCACAAATGCTATATAGCACAATTTGGTCACAGTTTGGCTTTTGGAAGAAAGTAACCTGTTACATTTGATTGCTGTAGTTTGGGATTCTCAGACGTTGTGAGACTCTAAAAACAGAACGATATGTGGGAAAATTAAGGAACTCAAATTCCATTATTTAAGATGTTATTTAAGATCCTTCCTTCCTGCCTTCCTTCCTGCCTGCCTTCCTGCCTTCCTGCCTTCCTTCCGTCCCTCTTTGTCTTAATTTCTTGTGTTGTCTCTTTTCTTACACTTTTACAATCCTTG
Organism: Limosa lapponica baueri; assembly: GCA_002844005.1. NCBI lineage: Eukaryota > Metazoa > Chordata > Aves > Charadriiformes > Scolopacidae > Limosa > Limosa lapponica. Next base: position 1,298,964 of record KZ505700.1, read on the forward strand.
GAGTAGGAATCATCTTGGGCTCTATCTTGAGATATTTGCACAGGGCTTATATTAATGTTTCAAAATCTGTGATTAAGGCACCATGTACAATTGTGGTACTACTGTGCCACAATAAAAATAAGAAATACAATAATATTGCTAAGTAGTGACATATGATAATTCCATGTTGCTAAGGATAAGAATATATGTAACTAAGGATTGGAATAAAAGAGCCATGAGAGAGAGAATGACAGAGCAGCACAATGGAAAAAAGGCAGTACCTCTGAAGGATAGCAACTGGGTCAGCAGGTTAACAGGGGGGAGAGCATAGGCAAGCAAGGGGAACACTAACAGAAAGGGAGAGACTGGTTCAGAGGGAATTAAGAAAGCAGGAACGACAAGCATGATGTGATTGAGCTGAGGTCCACTAAGAGAAAGGTGCTAGAGATTTTGGTGAGGAAAGTTTTAGTAGAGAAGAAAATGGAAGAAAGGAACCCTGAATGAATGTACCTCCAGTTCCTCTTACTACAAGGTAGTAGTGGTTTTTGTTTACCTTGGCTAATTTTGTTTTCACATCAAATGCCTTGAAGTAATTAATATTTAGTGTCCTCATAGTTAATAACCACAGATTAATTAATTGGATACAATTTTAGTGCATCCACTGTGCCTGCTGTATGCTTAGCAACATTTGTGAAGTGCCCACAAAAAAGTGCACAATACATGGTTCTTGCAGGCACTGCATTGCCAAAGCTGCATTAAGCACTCAACTCATAAACATCTCATACTATGGAAGTGGGATACTTATACTGTGTTCTGCATCTTTTCCCAGGTCTGGGCAGAGACTATAAAATGCCAGAAGTCTCTGAAAGTCCCTACTTCTTAGAAAACTGCAGATTTGAACATAGGGTAGGACAGTGCTGCAGACACCCACAATAGAGCAGACTTGAGGCTACTCTGGTTCTTAAGATGTGTAAAAGCAACTCTCTTCCAAACACCCTCCACCTATGCTGAGTTAAGGGTCTGGCCTTTATTTGGAAAACAAAACTGTGCTATTTGTTCGGGTCTGTTAGAATACCCAGAACCATCTATTTTCTCCATTTCAGTTCCTAGTTCTAATCTCAAATATACTAATATTTTGAATGGAAGTGATAGTATCAAATACACCAGGCATTATGAATGTATGCCATCTTAGCAGTGGAGCACTATACTGCTTTTCTCATGTAACTTGGCAACAGATGCACTGTGTGAGAGAGCTCTCAGCCAGTGAGCCCTATAAATCCCAAAAGCACTGCCTGGATCTTCTGGTTAATATAATCCTCCCTTGAAAACTGAGAAGTTCACTAGACTTTTCTGTAGGAGTGAAGTCATCAAACCAAGGTTTCCATGGTTAAAAAATATTTACAGTTCATTTGCCTATATTTAAATATACTACTTCTTCCCAACCAGTAAGAGGTTCTGAACTAAATGGTAACTTTTAGTACTAACTCTCAAAACCTGCAGCAAAAAATTTATTAAGAGAAGGGAAATGGTGGAAAGTGAACTTCCATGTTAAGAAATATACTTGGAAAATTGTCTTTTCTATTATTTCATCACACCTCACTGCACTAGCCATACAATAAGACATACAAGGGGACTCTGAAACTAAAAAAAGATTGATTTCCTGTTTATTGATTCGTTATTTATTTATGTGTTAGCAACAGAGAATGACTATACATCAGCGTCAACCTAGAAGGCAGCCCTCGAAGAATCACAGCTGCAGATTGCTGCAAAAAGCATCTACTCTAAACAGGCAAGATAAATAGGCTTCTGAATGGGTTTAACACCACAAACGTGACCCCTGGAGTGGCAGCAGACATCAGGCTGGTTGTAATGTCAGGGAAAGGGGCAATACTTTGGAGGAAAACACTAAATAGAAAGAAAGATAAGGAGAAGAGGAACATTGAAAGGAACAGGGGATAACGAAGCAGGGTCGGGGAGAAGGCAATAAGAGATGCAGCTGTGGCTTAGATGGAGGTGAGTCAGTGCATGGTAATTACAGGTCCAAATCTCCCCTAGGTAGGAAGTTCTCCAAACACTCAAAGAACCCTCCTTAGGCCACATCTGGAGCTGCCCTTGTAGCTGAAGTTTCTGATTGGATCTTCTCTCTGAATTTCAACCTGCACAATAGGAATAGAACAGGAAAGGAGAAAGATGGCCTAAATTTTGGTTTTCCCAAAACTCTCTCTTGCGTGGTTCTGGGATCAGAGTGATACTTGGGAGAGTAAGAGTTACGTCTGGGCCCCATCATAGCCCTTCTCCTTCAGGACAACTGCCCCTATCATCTGGTAGAAATGTGGTTTCTACCTCACACAAACTCTCTCTCTCACCACACAGTTACTACAAGGCCTGTTTATTCCGCTCTTGTAGCTTATTCCCTCCATTGCATTCTTCTGTTCCCACCCATCATTTATTCATAACAGATGACCTTGTTTGGACAAAAATATGGTGAAGGTGTATTCAGCCTGTGTAAAAACTCTAAAGCATGTGCAGAAAGTCCATTGACAGACTTTTCATATTTATTAGCATAGGTTTGTAAAAAGCCCTCCCCTTCTGCCTTTTATTGTTTCCTTTTGCTTTCCTTCCAAGTAACAAACTCTACATAGACGTAACTCAAATATTTAGTACCCCAAGTTCTCAAATGTAATCCATGTCTGCTCATTTTCTTTATGAAAAGTAAGGCTGTGATTAGACATGAAATAACTGTGGCTAATAAATCTGCTCCCAAGGACTGAGTAATCTCATTACAAGTGGGAAATGACGGTTTATTCATCAACATATGGAGTGCTTTAGAAGTGCTGGAATAGCCAGACTAATGTGGAGAGTCAGGGAAAGTCAGCTTGAAGAAAGGAAGGAACCTCCAGTGATGTTTAACATATGTAGTGACTTATGTGGGAATGAAGAATAATGTATCTCATGTCTACCATGGAAAATAAGCTAATTGTAAAAGTAAAGATCTTTGGGGTGCAGGGCCTACATAAATGTTTCCCATGGATATAATAGATTAATTTGAATGTTCTTAATAGAGATGAGAACATATGTTATATGTGGTGGAAAGGAGGTATAAGTGTGATTTGGAAGTGCATTTTCTTTCTTCTTGGAAAAGTCAACAGAGCTCTTTTCTGGCATTGCAGACCTTGTAGTGAGGTGTCAGTCGGTGTTATGTGAAACGCAAGATTTACTTCCAAAAAAAATGGGATTTCTTTTGAGCTAATTGTGGTTTTGCTGGTTTAATTCAGTTTGAGAGAAAAGGAAAGCTCTGCAATTTTCCAGAGAGAGAATCAATCTTTCTTCAGAGATTCTTTCTTCCTTTCATGATTCAATACAATGCCTATAATAACAGCTGTTTCCACAGAGATGGAAGCTGCAATATCAGTCCAAAAGAACCTGTAACTGTTGACACTTAGCATGGTTTTAAGAACCATAATTGCCAAACTAGAAGGTTTAATTATCACATTTTTCCTCTTTTTATCTGTGAAATGTGCGTGCAATTTTTCAATTCACACAGTGAAGTCTCCTGAACAAAAATCAGGCCCTAGCTGCCTTCTGCATTTTTTTATATGACTGGATGGGGGGGTGTCTGTGTTTCCTTTTGGGGGTCAGAGCTGATATTCATTCATCAGCTGTGAATGAATTGAAATGTTTAACTTTTCCACTGGAAAATAAATCACTATGAACATCTCTCTTGGAGCTAAATTAAATGCCAGCTTTATACCTGTCAGCCTAATCAACAGTTTTCACACACATCACAAAGATGTTATTGAGAGCTGCCATCAAATATGCTTATAAACTGTGAATGTGTGAATTTTTCTTCATTTTGGCCAAATGGAAGAAGCTGTTGAGCTCCTACCCAGAATAAGACAGCTGGCACCCTCAAAACCAGAGCTTCAGTTGTGGGTGATATCTCAGCAGAGGTTGAGTAACATGGGTGGAGATGTCTCCACAAACTGATGAGAGTACAGAACTGGGCATTTTTTGGTTGAAACTGGCTGCTTTGTCAGAAGCAGAGAGAAACTAAGGTCTGGAAATAGTAAAAGAAACAAGTGTGGCCCTGAGAAGGTGCTAAAAGAGAAAGGCTGAAGACTTGGAAAATTTGAGCAAGGAAATCATCTCCATCTAGCTCTTCTTTTCCAAGCAAATGGGACTTAATATTCATTGCAAATAGACCAGATTGTGTTAAAGAAATTTCTGTCTCATGAAATCATGTTCTTTTTATTGGGGGAAAAAAATCTCAACCCAAAAAAAGCCCTGAATGTTGGCTAACTGCTCAGATTTTATGGGATAACAAATGCTTTTACATAAAGTAGTAGAGTAACAAAACGATGCTGTAAATTTTTTACATAACATTTCTTATACAGCTAGAATAGGGAAATAAATATAATACCAAAGGGCAAATGGAATTCAGAGAACAGCTATCAGAGATGTTCCAGTGAGCACCCAAGTGAATTCTAGGAGAGGGAAGGAACAGAAAGTCTGTCAGGAGGGAAAGGAAATTGTTGTCCATATTTTCACAGAATCACAGAGTGGTTGAGGTTGGCAGGGACCTGTGGAGATCATCTAGTCCACCCCCACCAAGAAAGACCAACCAAAAAGCAAACATGTCCATAAATGCCTTGTAGAAACTGCATATTTAATTGTGGTGTGCTACTGATAAAATTTAAATTTCTTCTTGTTAACTTTTAAAGAAAAAAGTATCATTCCCCTTCTCAAGGACATGACAATAAAATGTCTGATACCACACAAGAGCCAGGAAATTGCAGTGGAGATTACGGTTCACAGCCACAATTTTTAAAAAGAAATACAAGCCCAAACTCTATTTTGCTTTCATGCCATCCTTTCGCTCTTTCTCTCTGTCTCACACTGCAGTGCAGGCAAAGCTCAGCTATGAGATGTCTTGAGCACAAATTCAAGGGGGGAATATTTTTAAAAACTTTTTTTTAGTTCCTTTTTTTGGCATATATAAACCTTTTACTCCTCCCTAAATCTGAAGCATTTGATCCTTTTTTACACCTACAGAAGTTTCACAAGTCTGAAGTTAACCAAGGGCAGTTTGGGACAACAGAGTAGTGCTAAGGCCCAGACTCAAGGCCACTGAGAACAATGAAAACTAAAAAAAAAAAAAATCATGATCCACAAACTATACGAACAATTTTCATTGGTTAGAAAATCGTCCCAAAAAAGATAAAGTCTCTTCCAGAAAAAAATTCTTAGAGATTTTCATTTACAACAGGGTAGAAAGCAAAAGTAGTTCAGAAATTTGGGAGGTGTTTTATTTAGTGATTTATTAAGAGAATGCTAAATCAGTACAGAGTGCAGAAGGATATGCTGACAATCACAAATACAAACTCTGTTGTTTATGGAATAGCTATAAATAAATGTCTGGGAAGTCCTGGTGCTAACCACTTGAACGCTTGAGCCAGTCTAGGCAATAAATAAATAAATATTGCAACTCTTTGCCAAGCTAACGGGTAAAATGCTCCTACAATATTTCCAGTACTTCGTGCCTATGACTTGGTCATAGACCACAAGTAAAACTTTTCCATGAGCATTTTGGAATTTCCACTTTTGTGCAAGATTGGGAAATGCAGAGCCACCATCAGCACAGGCAAAAAAGGAGTTTAAAGAAACTTCTACTAAACTTTTGCATCAAAAAATTATTTGAGTCTTTGAGTCATTTTGTCTTCATACAGTGTATGCCACTCACAGCAGCCTGTAACTCATTATTGTGACAACACAGCCACAGCACTATCTACAGCAGGGTGATCCTGAGGACTTCTACTCAGATAGGTTCTAGGGCCTTCATGAAAATAAAACATCTGGAGCTGTCCCACAGAGGCCCCACAGGATCTCAGAAAGTGAAGAAATGGTGGAATGATCAAAGTGGAGTCTGTGCAGGGATCAGAGGGTGGCACGTGAGAAGGACAGCACAGCTACAGTGGCACAGCAGGAACAGCAGAGGGTTTTGTTTCCTCTGGCACTAAAGCTACTGATGAGAGGCAAATGAGGCAGGCAGAGAGTGGTCTTTCTTCTCCTGAAGAAATTCTTTTTCCCCATTTGGCTTGCTATGCCCAGCTTGTGTAGTGTGGGGAGGTGGCAGGGGAAGCCATGCCCCATGTAGGCTTCGCAGCAGCACATTGCTTGGCATACCCACAGCGAGCTTCACTAACACCATGTACCATGGACAACTGGGCTGTTGTGCTGCTGTTGCTCCCTCTGATGACCATCTCAACCGCTTTACGTATCATGGTTTCCAAACCGTCCACCCTTTCAGTGCTCAATCTCTACTTAACATCAGGTCTTGATGGCTGTAAGATGACAGCATAGGTAGAGCGACATCTTTAGAAACACCCTTTTTTCACTGAATTTTTTTTAGAGTTGGAAGGGACCGTATAGATCATCTAGTCCAACTCCCCTGCTGAAGCAGGATTGCTTAGAGAATGCTACTCAGGACTGCATCCAGGCGGGTCTTGAAAATCTCCAAAGAAGGGGACTCCACAACCTCCCTGGGCGGCCTGTTCCAGGGCTCTGTCACCCTTTTGCAGCACTGGCAGGTTTCAGGGGCTGTTGTGTTAATGTTTTCTTATGGCAACATCATTGGTGCCTGGAAGGTGCCTCAAGAGGTCAGATATTTAGACCATCCCCATGTTCAGGGTCAGCTTCAAGCCTATCTACACCATACAGACATCTGTGCATTTGAAAGAACATATACTAGAAGATTAAAGGGATTCTGCAATTTCTCTAAGTAACTATAGCACTGTTCAGATAATGTCTGATCTAAATCCATCTTCCTGCAAAATAGACCAGTTTTAGCATCTCCTATTCCCCGTGATCTGGGAATACAATCAGTCACTGTCTTCCGTGTAGCTGTCTTGGCATACCTGTTATCATTTGCCTTTTCAGCTTCCTCATTTCCAGACTAAACAAACCCAGCTCTCTCAGCTTTTCCACATAAGTCTTATTTTCCAAATGTCTGTTTAGTAGGAAACCACAGGCCATCTTACTGGCTTAACTTTGAAATCCAGGACTAAGCTTCTATTATCTATATACTACAAATAACAAGGTAATATCAAATATTGCAAGATAAGTGACAGGAAACTTCAGAAGGTGGTTTCATAGCTTCATAGCACCTAAAAAGCTTTTATGTGTAAAGAGTTTTAGTGCTCTGGATAATCTCAGGCAGATAGATGGTGAACATACAGGGGAACCCACGTTTACTATGTTGAAAAATAATCTCTCCTCACAGATTCCTGTCTCTCTCTAAAGCTCTCCAGACAATCTCAGTTGCACAAAGTAAAGGGAACTTATGTCTGAAAGCAGAAAACTGAAAAGCTGGAGGAACTCATAAGTTCCTCCTCAATCTGCCCTGATGCTTCCCGTGCTACAGCAAGTGTCTTGCTCAGCATTTGCAAGGGTCACTTCACACTTTGTGGCACCATTGCTCCTTTTGCTTCACAGGGCATGGTGTTTGTCACTGATAGCTGTACTGACAGCGTAAAGCCTTTGCTGTCTCATAGTCCCCATCAAGATGGCTCATTTTTCCCACTTAGGCTGTCCTTTCCCTGGTTTTTTTGATCTTTCTCTTGCCTAGGAACCTTGTGCAGCTCACGGCATGTGTGTCCCTATTGGCAAGAGCAGGCAGAAGACCTCATATGGAGCTGTCAGCCTACCACCACAGCCAGCTGCTTGCAGATGTGGGGCCACTCACAGCCAAGCCTGCTGTGTGAGTTTTGAAGATGGCTGCTTGCAATAAAACTGCATCAATCCACAACACAGCATGCGGCGTCTCCAGAAGATCGCCATGGACAGCCCGAGTTTTTCAGAGGTTGCCAGAGAGCTTCCCCAGTACAAAGGGAGCCTCACATGGGATGGGGCCCTCTCTCTGGAGCCGAGCAGGGAGCTGCAGCCAGCTCCCCTGTCCCTTCCCTGTGCTGTCGGTTGCCTCCACTGACAGCTAGCATCACTGCTGAGGTGACAGCCAGATGAGAGGGTATTTGCCCATTTGTCTCAGATCAGCCCCAGGGAAGGGGGAAAAAAGGATCCCCCGAGTGTGAAGGAGAGGGATTTTCTAAATCCATTGCAGGCTGTGAACAGCAGGATGGTGAGGAGGTCCTACAGCAATTTTTTACTTACATATGGTCATGCTAAGCGCTGGAGGGAAGTGCCTAAGATAACATGCTAAGAGTCTAATGAAACTTGCAAAGGAAAGAAGCACCTGATTCAGAAGATTTCATGAACCTTTTTAACAAAGCTCCCATCTTGTGCCTTATTAAAAAGAAAGTATGGAGGTCCACAGCAGTGGTGGGGTGAGCACTCTTGTCACCCCAGAGTGGTCAGTCAGCTGGAGGAGAAATCCCTGTTCTTCCTGGAAGAAAACGACATGTTTCTCCCAGAGTGGAAGCACCTTCCATCACGCTTAATTCCCTGCTTCTTCTGGGGTCAGGGTGCTAATCTAATGTTTTTCTTTCTAAGCCACATGGTTGTTATCGGGAGTCCTAATTACTTCTACATCTTCCAGTACATCTTTTACTGTGACAAGGGGGTGAAATGATAGGGAAATGCCTACATTTTGTAGTTTCTGACAAGGTTTCTGAGACAAATCAGAAAGTAAAATAGTAAATATTAGCTACAGCAAATTAAAATGCTTGGAAAAGAACTGTTATGCCAGGGCTGCCACACTTCTCTGCAAGATTTCTTCCCCTGAAGTACATGGTGTCATCTAACTGGACTTCTGTAAGGCCTTTGACATGGTCCCCCACAACACCCTTCTCTCTAATTTGGAGAGATATGGATTTGATGGGCAGACTGTTCAGTGGATGAGGAACTGGCTGGATTGTCACATCCAGATGGTAGTGGTCAATGGCTCAATGTCCAGATGGAGATCACTGACAAGTGGTGTTCCTCAGGGGTCCATAAAGGGACCAGTACTGTTTAATATCTTCATCAGTGACATAATGGGATCAAGTGCACCCTCAGCAAGTTTGCAGACGATGCCTGCCTGAGTGGTGCGGTTGACAAGCCAGAGGGGATGCCCTCCAGAGGGACCAGGAAAACCCTGAGAAATGGGCCAGTGTGAACCTCATGAGATTCAACAAGGTTAAGTGTAGGGTCCTGCACCTGAATTGGCACAAGCCCCAGTATCAATACAGGCTGGGGGATAAAGGGATTGAAAGCAGTCCTGCAGAGAAGAACTTGGGGGTACTGGTGGATGAAAAGCTGAACATGAGCTGACAATGTGCGTTCACAGTCCAGAAGGCCAGTCGTACCCTTGCTGCATCATAAGTGTGGCCAGCAGGTCAAGCGAGGTGATTCTGCCCCTCTACTCTGCTCTTGTGAGACCCCACCTGGAGTACTGCATCCAACTCTGGAGCCCTCAGTACAGGGAAAACATGGACCTATTGGAGCATGTCCAGAGAAGGGCCACAAAAATGATCAGAGGGATGGAACACCTCCCCTGTGAGGACAGGCTGAGAGAGTTGGGGTTGTTCAGCCTGGAGAAAAGAAGGCTTCAGGGAGACCTTACTGTAGCCTTTTAGTACTTAGACGGGGCTTATAAGAAAGATGGGGACAAAGTTTTTAGCAGGACCTGTAGTGACAGGACCAGGGATAATGGTTTTAAACTAAAAGAAGGAAGATCTAGACTAGATAGAAGGAAGAAATTTTTTACAGTGAGGGTGGTGAAACACTGGAACAGGTTGCCCAGAGAGGCGATAGATGCCCCATCCTTGGAAACATTCAATGTCAGATTGGACGGGGCTCTGAGCAACCTGATCCAGTTGAATATGTCCCAGGTCATTACAGGGGAGGTTGGACTGGATAACCTTTAAAGGTCCATTCCAACCCAAACTGTTCTACATTCTACATATTCTACATCATATTCTATGATTCTATATGTGTCTGTGCTGTCTGGTGCACCCAGGATGTGTTGGATCTTCTTACTACACACATTTTACGCTATTTGTTTATGCACAGTAAGTCTAATGATTTCAGGACACTGACACTGAGCATGGTTGCCCATCTGTGAAGCAGATAAAAAGCAGGTCCAGATCTTTGTAGGTGTATTGCACCATGCAGTTCCCTGGGGACATACCTGAGACTTCTGAATATATATGGTAGCCTGGATGGAGTGTCTAACCAAGAACAATCACATCTCTTCTGCCAGCACTATCAGATAGCTGCTCAACTGATAGAAAATCTGCAAGATCTGTCCAAAAATTTCCGGAAAATTTTAATTTTGTATGAAAAATAGACGTGATAGGGAAAGTACAAATATATGGTCTCTCACTTTCTTTGTCTTTCCTTCCCTCCCCATGAGTTACTTGCAATTTTCCTGTTTGTCAATTCTTTCATCCATCCCTCCTTCCCTTGCTCCCTTCCTTCTTTTTGAGCAATTAACTGTGGAAGCCAGCTAGCACATAATAGGAGCTTGTTCTTTTTAGCATCCTCTGTTGTGAAGGATGCTAGAAATAACAGCAATTTCAAGGTTTTCCTGAGTTATGGAGCTGTCATTCAAGCAGATCACCTCTAGGATATCACTTCAGTGTGATCACTGCACCTTTCAGTCAGTTTTCTTCTCTGCTTGGTCTGTCTGATCCAGGCACCTCCAAGGCCTTTCCCCACTCGTTACACCAGCCAGGCCACCAGCATACTTCAGGTTGTCCACATCTTACATTTAAGTGACTTCCTTTTCTAAAGATTAAATCCACATGACCTTTGTCTCTTTGCTTCTTCCTTAGCCTCAACTTCTGTCTAAATTGGAGACAGGATGAGGGTCCTGTTGACCCGTGACCAGGCTCTGTGACCCAGAACACATCTGGGAAGGAAAGGCAAAGTGATCTCTGGTCTCAGCCACATCTGACATCCCCCTACCTCCCTTGCCTGCTTTCTTCCTCCTTCTTCTGCCCTGAACTCCCAGCCCCTCTTTGTTTGTTAGCTGCTTCCTCACTTCTTATACCATCTATTTCTTCTATCTCTCCGCACAGTCTCTCCCTGTTTCCCAAAGCTGCTGCTTGATGTTCCTCCATCGTTTCCAACCCAGCATGCGCATGTTGCACTTTTCTTTTCAAAACAAGCTTTGGGTTAGCCAGTAGACTCTGATTACATTTCTTCTGTACACATTCCACCCCCTTCCTTGAGCAGAGCTGGATTTCAGTGAAACGCCTGCGGACGTTTCTCAGATTTCAGCCAAGAGCAAGGTTCAGATTTACATTGCTAGGGTGTGACATGGAATCAGCAACTGAAGTATGTTCTCTTGAGCAATTAAGTTCATATAACCCCTGGCTCATGGGCAGATACTTGCGGGGATATTCTGCCTGACAGTGCTCACTCTAATTCATCTGGTGCCTGACAGCTAGGCATACCTCTCTGTAAAGACAAATCTCTTTCCTTTTTTGCTTCTTCTGTTTTTTTTTAATTTATTTAAAACCCCATATCTTTCTTTCCATAGTTTCCGATGGAAGCAGCAGGTTTGCAGTGAACGCCTGAGAGTACCAGGGGTAGGAGTGAAGCCAGGCTTTGTGACTCTCCATAGGGAATTACATGGCTGTTCATATGTACACCCAGCAGTGGATTTCATCTAAGAAATTATGTTTTATTCAGAAAGTTGTATCTTAAGAACCTCTTGCTCACTGAACCTCAAGTCTGAACCACAAAACCAATCCTGCATCATGAGCAGATATGTGCAATTCTAGGCAAGACCAACAAGAGTTTATGGTCTTACACAAAAAAAAATCTTGCAAACATAAGGAGTTCTCCACCTTAGCTCCAACAAAACTGGCAATGTACTATAATAAAGCATTTGAGGGCTCTGGCAGTCACAAAGCAGAAACATAAATGCAGTCCTGCTTTTCTAACATAAGCTCTTTAAAAACAGTTCTACTGTAACGGGCAAAAGAGCTGTTAGAAGCAAGTGTCTTTGATTAAGAAATCTTAGACCACATCAGACTACCCAATTGTCTTGTAACAACTACCTTCAGAAAACTCACAATATGGCCTGTTTATGCCAAGTACAAAGCTCAAGATGTCCAGCTACTATCACTGCCTTTCCTTTGTGATCTGGGACTGGGAAGACTGGCCTCAACAGAGGCCTCTCTCTTCCTAATGACTCACAGATGACTTTGCTGGCGTTTCTTGCAGTTCCTCCCAGAAGAAGTTTACAAAGTGCTTAGGGTTCAATTATTGCTGAATCAGTGCATCTTCATTCAACAGGAAAACAGAAATGCACTTCCATTATTGTCTTGCACTGAGGTTAATTAAAAGCAGCTCTTCAGCTGGTTGTTGCCTGTATGCCAGTTGAATTTTGACACATATTGCCAGTGCGAGCTGAAAGCAGAGGTTCTGCTTGTCTACTGGGGCACACAAGTACATCTGGTAAAAGTAGTTCTGCAAAGAAGTGTTTAAAACAAATATGCTTATGCTTATGTGTATGTGTATGTGCATGTGTGTACACATATATATATTCTGGGGCCTCAACCTCAATCCCTCATGCCCTGTAATTCACCCAGTCATTCATATCAAGGGCAATGTGTCTAGCCATCTTTCCACAGTGGATGTGATCTCATTTCTGGAAGAGATCATGAAAACCTTGCTGCAAAGGACCAGGCCCTGATATTTTGATTTCACAGTTGCGGCACCTCAGTTATTTTTAGAAAGCCACCTTCATTATTGCTCTCAAATAAGACAGCCTGGTATACAATATTCTCAAATACTTACTGTTAAATAGCAAACCAGAAAAAAAAAAAAGGTATTTACCACGTATCTTTTGCAGATCTACACTCTGAGGTTTTGTCACTAACATCAAGCTGCCACAGTGCTGTGGTAGCTTTGTTTCAGATGTCCTGCATGGGAATCAAAAACCCTGTTTGTATAGTTCCCCCACTGCCTTCTATCTGGTTTTATATTTTCCTTGATTGCAGTTGGATATTTGAAAATGTCTGCTGAAACTCTAATTACAACCGCAGTAAACATGAAAGACTTCTGCAGTTAAATTGCTCACATAACACTGATTTTGGTTTGGTTTTGTTTTTAATATGAAAACAACAAACATTCCACAGCCACTTATACATACCTTAAATAAAGTTCAGAGTAGACAAGGACCCTGATCACCGATGTTTTTTGTCTCTTCAAGTAACCAACTCACAGGACTGCAGATGTAGATAAAGAAAGGCTACAGATATTCCACAAAAATGTTGAAAACAAACGGTTCATCAGCCCACTGGTCTAGCTTTAGTAATTCCTGTCTTAGAGTTAAAGGCTGCTGTTCATTGTTTCTACAGAGTGCTGGTTTTACAAAGGGAAGAGTGGTGAAGGTTCGTCAACATGCAGATCCTCTTTTCAAAGATGTTGCTACTGATTTTGGCCCCAAGACGGGTTGATCAGTCCTTGTTTGAGAGTGGGGAAATTCTATTATCATGCAAGTTCATATGACAGAAGGTATGTAAAGCACCAAGGGAGTGGACTCAGGAATGAAACGGGAAAAGATCAAAAGAACATGACTTGGATTTGTCTTTAGTTGAGGCTCGACTTGGAGTTTGCTAACAAAGAACTTCTTTGATCTAGAATCTTTTATTACTGCAGAGAATAAATGCAAGGAACAAAATATTCACCTTAATTATTTTTCTCTCTTCCTCTCCTCTGCCCCAGGAAAGTGAACAATTCAAAGCCTGATGTAGGTTTTGGAAATGTAACTATGTACTGTGTTTCAAAGTTCCTTGTTACCCACATTTCTAGCAAACAGCCACAAAAGCTGAAGATTGTTAAAAAAAAACAACTGGGTTTGAGCTCATGCTAAAATGAAAGACTGATTCTCTAGAAAGCTCTGAGGCAAAAGAAACTGTGCCAAGTGTAATTTTACATCCTTGCTGATTGTCCTGTTTCTCCGGTGCAGTCATTCATTTTGCTCTGTCACATGTCCAAAATCATAAGAACATTATAAAGAACATTTATCAGAATGTTTCTGGCCCATGACTGTCAATGACTATGTGGGTTTCTCTGGAAGTTTCCAGAGAGTTTTTTTCCCTTTGTTCCCAAAGATGTATCTCTTATTTCTATTTTTAAAGAGGAGCTGAGGTGTTATTCCTGTAATTGCAGAGATTATCACTGTGTCATTCATACTTTCTTTTTCATCAGAGCAAACGAAAGTTGGTTTAGTCAGATAAGGCTAATGTGATCATTTAATGAAAAGATAGCTTATGCAGAGCTACCAGGAATCTATTTTTCCTACTTGGCAAAACCTTTGCTAAGAGTGGCTAGTAAATCTAAAGAGGAAACTCCTGGTTTTCCAAGGTCTTGAGCAACACAAATGTGCATTTGAGGCTTTGACTGGAATATGGCTGAGGCAGATGCTGTACTCCACCCACTTTAGAAGTTAGTATGATTTATTAGTCATTTTTTCCAGTATAGCTTCAACTGCAGATCAGAATTTATCCTATTCTAGTTTTAGAAATTCCAAGAAATTGTGTCTGAACCTTTTTGCCTCTCTGAGATGATAGAAGACAGCTTGCTCTGAAAACAGAGTAACAGCAGATGCATGATGCTTCCACCAGGACCATGAAGTCATTATACTTTACATTGCATGAGAGGAAACAAACAGGTTTTTAAGTAATGCTAGACAGGCTTTCTTCCAATATTAGGAAATAGCTGGATTAAAAATCTAGAGAGGGACTGGATTTTACAGTTTGAAAATTTTAAAAAAGCTTCAGTTGTTCTCCAAAATAATAAAGTTTTTCAATCTTGTGTCCAAACTTTGCTCCTTATTTACTCCCCTGCTAACTTTTTTCTGTGATGGGTGTCCAGATGCCACCCTTCAATAAAGTCCTGAACTTTTCAGGATAAAAATTGCTGGCCCAAAGCCTGTCATAAACTGTCTGGGGTTTTTTTAGGTCTGATCCTTGGTGTCATGTAATCTCATATTCAGATATAAATGAATTGGCAAACAGGCAAAGGAACTGGAGTAGCTTAGTTTCTTAGGTGTAACATGAGAATATATGACATGTAGTTTTACCATGTCTGTTTTAGTGTTTGAATCAGCTGCTGCCATTGTAGGAGTACAGATGGCAGAGCAGCTCCATCCCAAAGCAGATAACAAGATGACGGAGCACGCTGGAGAGCAGCCAGCCAGGAACTTCCTTTTTTGCAGCCATGACTGCAAGGAGGAAGGCTTGACAGGTATTTGGTTCTGATTCACTCCATTTTTGTTCAGACACTGGCTAATTGTAGCACTCAAATGAAATAAAATTTTGTTGCTGGTTCTGGTTCTGACAGCCACAGGCTCCCTCTCTAAGTTCCAAACAGCAACTATGATGTAACTAATAAAGTTTGAGTCTTCATTCTTTCTGTGCTGTTTATATTGTGGACTTTTGAATAAAATCATTTTAAAAGAAAGCCCCGTGGATTGATCTTGGCAGTTAATCACAGGCTGTGAGCAAGAAGGGAGCTTCTACTTCTCATTTCTTTAGATTAGTTGCTGAATCCTATTTCCTAACAACTGTTCAGCTACTATGGTCAGTGTTATGAAGCAGATCTCTCTGAAACAAATTGCTCTGTACAAATTTGGGGGAAAAATGTGCTTCTTTCTCTCGCCATGATTTTGAAAAACTCACTGTATCATAAGAGAAAGCCTAAAGTCTTTCCAGAGTTGTTGTAAAGAATATATATTTTCCTCTACATGCAATTAATATATAATGAAATTAACACATGCGATTCTTTCTGGAGGCAGTCTCCATGAAGGACTCTGAATAAAGAGGAAGGAAACATAAGGAATTTGGAGCGAGTTTTACTCAGTCAGATTTGAGTTTATGCTTGCAGATTTTTGTGCTTTTCCAAATAGAGTTTGATGGCATCACTAATATGTAGCATAACGGGAGACAGAGACCAGCTGTGCTTTGAGAGTTAATCTTATAAACTGCTTCCAGAGAAGGTCACATTCAGAACCCTGAGGGCTTCCAATCTGTTCAGACTTGAAAGGTATGTCAAGGAGGAACTGATTTTAAACCATCCAATTTTAACATGCAGTTGGGCCCCAGCACTGCGAATCCCCCATGCACGCAGCAAGACACCGGGACACAGAGCATGTTTAGAAGCAGGCTCCCTCCCTTTTGAACTCTGTATGTCCAGGAGAATACATGTAATAACCAGAGCTCCACCAAACTTAGTGATTTATTTGACACAGCACCTCCTTTAACCGTTAATGTAAAAAGGTGCATTTCCTGTTGCAGAAGTCATATTGCTTGCAGTGCAAGTACTGTGTGCAGCATTGTAGGACTCTGCTTTTATTTGTCAACTCCCATGTTCCACTGTTGTTTTCGAGCAAAAATCCCCTAAAAATGCCAGGGAAAAGTTCACTTTTCCTCCAAATACTTGTCAAGAAAAACAGGGAGGGAAGGGAAAGGAAGGGAAGGGAAGGGAAGGAAAATTAAAAGTACATTAGAACTTGGACACTATATTATAAAAGACCAGCTGTCAATATGAGATTTAGGTTCACTTTATTCAATACAGACATGTGTAGAAATCCAACAAGGTGCCACCCAGACCTCTTTTTTGGTCACTTTTAGATCCATTAGAATTTTTATAGTGGTCGTTTAGTAATGGGGGTAAAATATCCAGAAAGATTCAGTAAAGTTCATTCTTTCTAAGGCTGTGAGGTCCTTCTTATTAACAGTCAGTCCATCCATCTCATTTGAGCAAAAGGGAAACTACTAGTAAAAAGATTTTTCTCTGTGAGTCAAGAGGAGACACAGTTTCACAAGGACTGAGAAAAATCTGAGCTCCATCACAGACCATGGAATATGATCAGGGAACTGTCCCAGCAGAAAAGTCCACTGCTCTCAATGAGATTTAAAATATTGTATTCATAGGGATAGGTCTGTATGTCAGACTCTGGCTTTTTGGTGTTGAGCAGTATTCAAATGCCTGCAGTGCATAATTGCACAACAAATTTTCAAGGAGGGAAAAGATGTTCATTTTGCAGACTAAGATTGCTAGAAGTACAGATGAGGGGAATTAATCCTCATTCAAGGGATATTCAGTTGGCATCTTGGTTCAGGTACTGCATCAGTTTAAAAAGAGAGTAACCTCTTTTTCTTCTGCTCTTGAATATCGTTGAAGATGCTTAAGATTAAATAATGCCTACATACTACATATGGATACTCCAGGTCTGGGTTACCAGAAATTAAAAATGGTTAACATTGCACTATTTAAGATTTATTGACCCTGCAGATAATCTCAGGGGATTTTACTTATTTGAAGGTAATAGTGCAGTATAATCAGTGAGTGCAAAATTCATACTGTGCAAAGAACTCACAAAAAAAATATTTCCACAACATTTCCAGGAGTCTTCACTTCCACCCATTTACAGAACTTGTCTCTCCCCATATGTCAAAGCTGCGCTAGAAAGATGAAACAGCAGATTCCTTTGTCTAAAAGGGATAGGATAAAAAAAACTGAAGAATCACAATGAACCCAGAGGACTGATTCCCCTTTCCTGCCTGTGTTGTCCCCAGAACAGAACAAGAAACTGCATATGGGGAGTTTGAAAGTTTTGTCTTATGCATTATTAGTTTTCAAAGAGACCGAGATACCTTGCTCACAAATTACACAATAGGAACTAGATGGTTATGTAGAGCACTAAGGGGAGAGGACTTTCATTTCATTTCATTTAACTTCTGTTATCCGTAAGTTAAGTACCCAAAGTAATTAGCTATGTGTGCAACTTCTCTAATGCATGGAGAGGGATAGGCAATTGTAGGAAGTGATTCATCCTGTTAATCATACAGACTTATATTAAGATGAATCCATTACCGCATGGCTATATAATTTCTTTCCACAGACCACAGAAGAAGCCTAGATGGCTAGCTGAGGTTGGATACACAAGATCTATAAATCACATCCCTAAAGTACTGGAAACTTTTTAAAATCTGTCCTTTGTACCATCTTGCCATCCAAATCAGCACTGCAGTGTTAAGCTATGAGGAATATTTGCTACTTTATTATCAATACCGTGTAGTCAGATCCCTCTCCCATCCACATACTGTTTTTTCCGCATGCTGTATACAGTCAGTGAAAATAACCACACCTTCACTTATTTATAAAAGGAAGGCAGCAATTATACTATTTACCTGTCCAGGATCTCCATTCTTTAAAGGATGGCTAGGGTAAGAACAGTATCTGAATGAGTATTTTTGCTTAGGGGTAATGTGAGGCTGCTACTTCAGAAACATTTTTCTGTGAGGTCAGTTTACACTTGGCTGTCATAAGGAAGTGAAAGTCTGCGACACATTTCGTCTTGGGTCAGTTTTCCAGAATATGAGTATACTGCATTTAAGCCCTATTTCAAAGCTGTGCTTTATGGGAGTCTCCAGAATGAAGACAGATTCATCTGTCAAATGCTCCTGCTTAACTACTGGGCTTGCCAGATGATGCTCTACTTTGTCTTCAGATATATCAAAAACATCCTAAACTATCTTAAACTTTATAGATATTGTAATCTTAGATTGTCGTTCTTAATGGGAACATACAGGATTTTGACTTTTCCTCTGTTTCTGTAAAAATAGCATGTTGAAAATGTTGTTAGTTCAGTCAATTAACTTACTTTTTGTATTTTAAAATTTGCACTTTCAGAAATACAACTGAGTGGAACCAGTTTTCTTCAGATTTCATAATGATCTTAAAACTTCATAAATTTTCTCCTTATGCCAAAGAACATGTCCCAAAATAGTCACTTTCTGGAGAGCTGAGGCAGTCACCTCTCATTTGATAAACCCGAGATGATGTATCAATTGGGACTAGCCCTGGGATTAGCAAGAATCTAATTTATCTAGTCAATCTGGAATTTATCTGGAATTTATCAATGATCTGGACGAGGGGATCGAGTGCACCCTCAGTAAGTTCGCAGATGACACCAAGTTGGGTGGGAGTGTCGACCTGCTGGAGGGTAGAAAGGCCTTG